>JAQMCW010000011.1:17344433-17354791 GCA_030068335.1 Chrysichthys cranchii
ACAATTACAAATGTACACTGAATTCCCTAAAACCCTTTACAGCATTGGGGGTTGAATAATTTTGAACACAACTGTAGAAGAGCATGTGTGTCACCTCCAACACTACTAAGTAATCAGGTTGGGCAGGTTGATCTTTGTTCTACAAATCCAGGCTGATCTTCTGGCTGTGGCTCTAGAGGAGGGGCGAGTTGGCCATGGTCAGGTGTATAGCCATGATGGATTTTTATTTTTAATTTTATTTTGGGGGACTGACAGCAGGTGATATGTCCACATTGCAATCTTGGCATTGCTTCATTCCCTGGAACATGAAACCGCTGCAAAAAAAAAACAAAAAAAACAAAAAGAAGCAATGCCAACCCTGACATGATGGTCAGAAACACATTTTGTGTTTAGATTTGACGAGAAAGCAAAGATCCATTTTTAAAAAAATAGATTTTGGAAAATCTTTCTTCCAGGTTTTTATTACAAAAATACCCTTTTTTCCTTTCACGAAGGCTTTAGAGTAGACAACATGACCTGGGCAGGAAATGCACACACAATCATCATCGTCTGGCAGTTTAAAGACAATTAAGCCCCCTTACTGTGGCTGAAATAGCCCTGGGCTACGTCTGGGCTCTTTATCCCATTCAGTGGCCTGGCCTTTCAGCTGGGGGTGACGGCAGGAAATGAGTCGGTCCTAATGGACGTGCTGCCTGTCCCTGCAGAGGAATTCTGAGATTGTTGGAGACAAGGGCTACGTGTCCGAGACACAGCATGGCTAAACAAATCCAACGCAAAAAGGCTTGTCCATCAGCTCTTGTCTGAAGGTTGCTTCCGCTCTTTGCTGCCGTGGGATTTGACCTCCCAGAGCTGGAACATTGTAAACTTCAAGAGGAAGCTAAAGAAAGATGCAGCTAGATATCTGGAATATCTACACTTCAAGCAGAAATCTACAGAAAGGTGCAACTAGATATCTTGAACAATGTACACTTCGAGAGGAAAGCTAAAGAAAGTTGCAGCTAGAAGTCGGTAGACTTTGTCTTTGCCAAAATATTCTGCATATCCGGTGCAGCGAAACTCATCTGATGAGGATTTCAGAGTCAGACAGTCAATCAGATCTGTATTATACACTTACCTGGCCACAAGTACCAAAATCCTACAGCTTTCCTATCTGCGCCTACATGTTACTCCTTCCACTGGTTTTGTCAGCAATAGAAATAATCTTTTCAGACCATCAGTATAAGTATTATCAGTGGACTGGAAAAAAAAAAACACCCCTTGGTGAAGGTTCACCAATCTACAGATGGGTGACAAATGAAAGGGAAAGGCTCTGTGAAGCTGTTAGAGGCATTTTGCTGGCATGCTTTTATCCTGCGATGGGACATTTTTACCCTAATGGGTGTGGGTTTTTCCAGGATGACTTCGTCCCCATCCACAGGGAATGGGACCTCACTGAATGGTTAGATGAGCTTGAAAATAATGTGATACGACATTTACACTCACCAGATACCTACACAGTTGAACACCATTGAAGGATTTTGGTCTAACCTACACATCAGATGCCATCAAAACAGCGGGACAGTGTTCATCCCTCAAATGCAGGTCCTGTGATCCATGGAATCTTTGACCAAAGCACACTGAAGATGTTCTGGTGGCTTCTTGTGGTCCAACACTTTACCAGGTGACTTTGTGTTCTCAGATTAAATTTCCATATTTGCATGTGGGTGTTTTCACAATTGGTGCTCTTAAAATCCCAAGAAAGCAGAGGGTTAGTTTTGGATCACTTGCATTAATCAAATAGCCCCTTCCTTTAAATGTAGGGGTTCATGGCAATGTGGAGTAACACCAACTACTACAAGATATACTACCCACTGCGGTAAGTCTGGCTTTAAGGACTAGATTATCCGTGTCCCGAGTTGTCCTTATACCAAGCAGCAGCCTATAAAGAACTTGACAATAAGAACAACGGTCTTTCGGATGCACCGAGTGACAGCGACGGGTCAAGCAATGTGCTGATCTTGCTTACAGTTCTACGGCGGAGGTGAACTTGTCAGGGCAGATCGGCTGGCCTTTCTCTGAGCAGCTCTAATGCCTATGCTGCCTCACTGGGCAGCCATGGTCACTGAGGACAGCAGGGGGGCAAAAGCCTTGAGGTGGCAGCTGCTACGTCTCACAGTCACCTAGGTTGACTAATGCGTGTGCTTTGCTTGCATATACAGTATGTACGTATGGGAGACATTATACCATGTCTAGGGCACCTGGGGCATGACTTGCAGTTTTCCGTCTCGTCGCACTTTTCGCCCCATGTTAGCTTTCAGTCAGACGGGGTAACATTCAGACACGCCATGTTACCCTGTAATGAGATGACTTTCCTGAATGCCTAGGCCTCCCGAATTCCGTCTGCATTTAACTGAATCCACCACATTCTTCTGCTGACCGCGCAATCAAAAACAGACAAAACAAAAATCGGCATAATCGGGTGTCTGCCCGGACTTATTTATTTCAGCACAGCTGGGTGTAGAGTTATCGCTTCACATCAGCAGGCCTGATAGGAACTATGAGCAGGGAATCCAAACAATTTACTCTGATCTGCTGCACGCACCGCAGCAATGCAAGCGAACAAATCTCAAAACTTGCTAAACGAGCAAAATAAAACTCCTCAGGAATGCACAGTGTTTGTAGTAACGCTACGGTTCTTCACGTGGCTCGCGTTACATGTCGTGATGCGAAACTTGACAACTTTTTGCAGGCTAAGTGGGAAACAGTTAGCTACCGCTCCTGTAGAGCATTTCATAGTGACTTTTATTCCATCAGTTCTAAATGTGCCATTTTGTTGAGATCATCAGTAATTATACCACCAGTGCTAGAAGAAGAATCTTAGGAATCCTCATCCCTGGTTAACAGAGTAGTCAGATTTCAGTTACAGCTCTAACTGTGTGACGTGTGGTAGTTTGGACAGGGGGTGGCAAAGGGGTTCACCTAATTATGGATAAGAAAAGGTTGCGTCGGCAGGATAGCTGATTTTGAGCACGATTTGGAGTAAAATCGATAGCTGCATAATGATATGAATAACCTGGCGTCGTGTTTACTCATTCTTTGTATTATATTATTTTTGAATCGCTTGTTCCTCCATTGTATTTTAATAACTATATCATTAGTGTTGCTATTTATTTCATGCATATCATCCACGCTTATATAAATATAAGCTGTAAATCACCTCCAACTTACATGAGAGCATCACTGTAATCTAAATCATTATCCTGACTTCTGTTGTTCTCTTGAATGTCATCAGGGCAGAATGTCTCCAGTATACCTTTATTAACGGTTTTTTTTTGGGGGGGGGGATTGAAAGAAAAAACAATTTTCCATCAGACTTCAGTGAATGACTTGGATTACTAAAAAACATGTCTTCTGTTTTCGTCATATGTAAAATTTTCTTTCAGTGATAATATTTGCATACAAAAACACTGCTCGATGTTTCATTGGGTTTCATCCGTTTTTCCCCCTCCTCACGGTATTCCTACACATGGGCGATCCAATAACTCTTTAATACAAATTAAACAGTTCCAAGTGATCTAGATAAGTATAACTGTATACTCCGACCTGGCCAATATTCCTAAATCCTAATGATCCATCCCCAGGGTCAAAGGTCATACCTTCTCAGGTCCCACTCCAGCCCCCCCCTTCCCATTTTTTGGTATTTCTATTTAAATTTCCATTAATATCTTTACTTTATTCATTATCATTCATATATATATATATATATATATATTTTTTCCCCTTCTTTTTCTTGTCATTATTATTATTATTATTGTTATTATCATTGCTATCATTATTATCAGTAAATGGTAGTAGTAGTAACAGCAGTGGTGGTGGTAGTATTTCTAATGACGTTATTATTGATGATGATGATGATGATTATTATTATTATACCAGTGTTTTCGTTGTTGTTACTATTATTAATTACTTATTTTCTCAATAATATCATATATTGTATGTATGTATACATGCACGTGTATGTATAACAAAATAAAAGAATTAAAAATCCTTTTAAAAAACCTGTTTAATACAAATCACATTTAGAAAACGACAAAATTCATACATTATGCAACTTGAAGTAATGTGACACATCTACAGAAGCTGGATATGCTTATTAATAAATTATGCCCTAATAAAAGGTTTTTCATTATTATTAATAGTGGTAGCGTAGTCCTCCAGGTCGAATTATTCTCGGTTAATCAGTTTTCTCCTGTGCGTGCAAGCCGAGGAAGGAAGCGAGCGCTGAAATGGTGGAAGCTGTCCTTATCTGCTCTGATTGATCTCATTATAATCCCCAGCATTTAAAGAGTCATATGCTACTCTATCTCCTCTGTTAAAAGACTTCCAGAGGAAACATCATTTCTGTATTCCTCTCACCTACTTGCGATATCTTTCCCCCCTTACTCTTCTATCAGAGACAGAAAAAAAAATGTAATTTAGTAGAGAAATAGGCTATGGCTACCGTTGGCTAGGGAGATAAAGATACTTCCTCTTCCTCGCTCTGGGGCCAAGAGTGGAATTATGGGATGGTGGGGTGTGACTGGAGCTCATCTGCAGTATGGTTGGACTTACACAGACGCACTTCCTATAAGCCTTCAGAGCTCCATCTGTCACCATTTACTGACTAAGCTAAGAACAAATGCTAGCGGGCTACAGCTGGGATGGACAATGTGAATTCATTTCCTCCAGGCGGAAACGATGCAATCACACTAAATATTCGCCTCGTGAACGCATGAACGATGCTATTCCAACTTCAAAAATATACAGAATTTAAAAAAAAAAACAAAACCTGAGATTCGAGAGGAATGTTTCTGTTCGGATGTGGAGATTGATGATCTGTGTCCCACTCTGAGAAATGTCTCGTGCATTTGATTCTTATCCGTTAGGTGGGGTTTCGTCTGGGCGGAGAACTGCTCTAATTAATTACATTACTGCAGGAAACTTCATTAGCATGGCTGATTCTCCGGCCCTTTAATGCCCTTCACACACACACACACACACACGATTGTATTTACAGGTACAGTGAACCCCCGCAATATTGCAATTCACCTATTGCGGGTTCAGTGCATCGCGGAGTTTCAAATTTTGATTCGCAGAATTATTTGGCTTTCGCGGGACTCTGGAATAGAAAATATCATTTAAAAAATGTTAATTCAAACATTAAAAGAACATTTAAATCGAAAAAAACAGTATGCACTGTATTTCATCAGCAGATGAATACACAGTGGCGCTGTACACTACTTCCGCTTGAACGCGTAAACAGGAAGTGACCTCACCGGCAGTAAAAGTACACATGTAGAATTTTATATGTTGTTAAAATGTCGTAGGTTTATATGGGGCGCTGTTTGTAAAAGCAGTTTAACAGTTTTATAGGTGTCAGATTTTCCATCATTTAACACTTTTAGCACAATTTTAGAGATAAATTCGTTCAAAAGACAGTGTTAAACTTCCTCATAATAATTCTTGCAATATATATGTTAAATGTTAAAGATAAATATTAAGTCTAAATATAAATATTAAATCTAAATCTAAATGTTAAATCTAAATCTAAATGTTGCGCTCTAAATGTGGCGGAACGTAACCCCTGCGATAGGCGGGGGTTCACCGTACATCTAAAAAAAAAAAAATTTGAATATCGTGAAAAAGTGCAACATTTGTTGTCACCCATTTCAGAAAGTGAAACTCATATACCGGTATTATATAAATTCATTACACATAAGAGTGAAATATTTCAAGCCTTTATTTCTTGTTGTACTTTGATGATTATGGCCTACAGATAATGAAAACCCAAAATTCAGTGTCTCAGAAAATTTGAATATTACATACGACCAATAAAAAAAAGGATCTTTTAAACAGAAATGTCAGGCTTCTGAAAAATATGTTCATTTCTATGCACTCAGTACTTGGTTGGGCTCCTTTTGCATGAATTACTGCATCAATGCGGCGTGGCATGGAGGCGATCCGCCTGTGGCACAGCTGAGGTGGAATGGAAGCCCAGGTTGCTTTGATAGCGGCCTGTATGTCTTTGTGGGGACCTCCCATTTATTTCCATAGACATAACGCCAACCCGTACTATGACGACCCTAACCTTAACCATAAGTAACCGAACAAAATACAAGACTTTTGGCTCTTTTTTTAATTATTGTTTTCATAGATTTCGGTCAACCGGAGTTTTCCCTTGTGTGGAAAGGGAAAGAAAAAGAAAATAAAAATATATATATATTTTTACCCCCTAAGGAAAAATAACAGATTTGCATCACATTGTGAGAACAAATGCAGGTAAAGCTGAATAACTCAAACTCTGCTGCTTAGCGTTACAGGAAATCCTCCTCCGTATTCAGTAATTCTATAACCCTGATTCAATTTGACTCCAATCCAGGCACTCATACGCCACTTCCTAATGAAATACTGTCCACTTATTCACAGACACCCTTTGTTATATTTATGGTAATTCATTTAACGATTTGAAAAGTTGTTAGGCAATGTTCACCTCGTGTTCATTGATCCAATTTTCATTTCCATTCTGTGTTTATGTTGCCTTTATAATCAACATGACACCTATCTACAGTTATAAAACGTGTAATTACGTTGTCATTTTTGCCAAACGTTGCCTTTTCTTACTAATTTATCAACATATCTGAGGCAAATATTGGTATTTTCCAATAAATGCATCTCATTTTTATTGCACTCCAAGTTTATATTGCCCGGAAAATAACCCTAATGTCCAACTGTGCCAGCTTAGCAATTTATCAACACTGATATTCCTGATAAATTTCCTGATTTTCCTTGCCATTCTATGTTTATTTTACAAGTATAATAAGCAATACAGCCACGCATAGCGATGGTAAGTGCAAATATAGTGTAATAGTAATATACAGTAAACCCCAGTCTTTCACGGGGGTTACGTTCCAAAACTTTCCACGAAAATCACACGATACACGAACGCCACCCCTAAATGCTTTTTAAAAAAATAGTTTAAGCCCTAAAGGATCCTCCTACACTCTTTAAACACTTTCTAGACACAATTAAACATTTGCGAGCATATAGCAAGGTGAATTCTGTGCAGAATTCGTAGAAACGTCACATTTACAGCTGGGATGTTGGCGCATGCCGGTTGCTTCTCCCCAACCGTATGCATCGTAGCCAGCAGCCAATCACAACCGAGGTTAAATGAATGGGGCATTCTGATCGGCCAGACTCGTTCCACCAGCCATATTTTTTTTTCAGTATCCCCACACCACGTTTTTGTAAACAACGCTGTGTTCAGTCTCACACACACACACACACACACACACACACACACGCAAGATGTAATTATGTTACCTGACCTGAAGTCTACCAATCGCAGGAACAACCCTTATAAGGTCTAAACACAAGTCTCCTTCTGGATTTTTAACATTTCGGGGATAAAACTGGATCGATCAATAAGTCTCACAGCTGTCAACTCTTCCTCGGAGCCTGAGTGTGAAGTCTAATTCCATATTCATACATTGGGTTTGTTCTAATGAGTCCCCTCGCCACATGATGAAGAGGTACAGGGTGTGTGTGTGTGTACGTGTGTGTGTATGGAAGCTCACTGATAAGAGTCTCACTGGGGGTGGGGTTGGTTCGGGAGTGCTCTACTTCTGCTCCGAAGGAATAAAATGGATCGATCTGTTTACAACTAGGAAGGAATGACACAAATGTGGAGAATAGAGAGCGACACAGAGAGAGAGAGAGAAACAGAATATGCAACCAGGCAGATGTGGATAATAAGGAAGAGCGATGCAGGGGTTGATGGATACAGCGGAATGGAAAGGATGGAAACAGAAAATGGGGAGAAAAAAAAAAACAGCCTTCAGTGTGAAAAGTGAGCCCACTTTGAAATGTCACAATTTAAATGTCAGCCACGCTGACGCGTTTCGCCAGCTGTTTACACACGGGCCTCGGATAGCTCCGATTAAACTGGAGAAATAAACAAAGCTATTAATAATGTCCTCTATCTGTCGGTCTTCAGGCTGTGTGCACATAGACGCCGTCACTGACGTCACGCTATTTACGCGCCCGTCCTGGTCTCAGTCCTGAGCCATGCCCTTGTGCAGTTACCAGGTTCACTACAGTGAAATTCTTAAAAGAGGTGGTGGAAATGGCGTGACGCCTTATAAAGTTTAGACGCACCCTCTCATTCAGTACGGTTCTCGCACAGGGCTGTTTACTGCACAGTGTCATGTGTGTGATGCGGGAGAAGAAGTGTGTGATGTGCTTGTGATGTGAGATGCATCACGTACATGTGCCCCTATCTCATATTAGAGCTTAAATAAAGTACCTGCCCACACGTGACATCACCACAGACCACACCCACAAGAGACAAACAGCACACAGCGTGAGCAGCTTGTCTGTGGACCGAATCACCATTGTGCAAACGTACACCAGAAACATCTTGAAGGCCTGAAAACAGCAGACACGACATATATACGCACATTGATGGACATGTCAGGAATGCTGCGGTACGAGCCTGTGACACAGCGAGTCCTCTGAGTGTAAGGTCACTCCAGGTTCTCTTTGTTTGCACCTATAAGGTACACACATTGATCCATAACCTCGTCGAGCCAGCTGTCTTTTCCCATCGAGAAACCAGCGCCGAGATCACGATGCGAAGGACTTCGTTGATGACTGAGCACGTAGTGAAACACGGGCCCGGCATCTGGGCGTGGACACTAAAGCAGGACGGTGCTGTGAAACGAGATAAGGGCAAAGACGCTGGATCAAAAGACTGCATTATAAACTACCGTTCTGAAACAGGAGCTGGGCTCGGAGCTCCTCGTGTTGAAGACGTCGACGCTGAGCTGAGAGGTCCGTCGGCGCAAACGGGACACAATGTAATGTTAATGAAGCATGCAGGACACCCCAGGCTGTTGAAATGAAAGCTGAATGAGCTGTCTCGTTTGCCCCGGGGCTATTAACCCACTGACCTGGCATCTGGGAGGACCACAGGCTCATAAGAGAGCGCTTTAAGAGAGGTTTGTCTCCACAATGCAGACAGGCGATCTGTCTCACTTCCTGTTCCACCCCGCCTGGACTGCACTGTGCTGCCCTGAGGCGACAGAACGTCCCCAAATCTACAGCCAGTCTTCAAGCACTCAGGAAGAATGACACTGAGGAGCTGGTTGGCTTTTCCAGTCACTCAAAATGACATGAAATTTCTGTGTGGATTCCTCAGGCTGCTCTGTAATGCCTTATAATAATCCTTCTAAGAGTGACTAGATCGCAAAAAATGACATTTCGCGCACCACGTTCAGCGTCCTGACGAAGCCAACGTATGGACTTTTGTTAAATGCAGGGTGTGTTTGTGGGGTCTTCAAGGCTTTTTAAAAGTAACGCCACATTATTAAAATGCCTGGGAAGTCTAAGCAAAACTAGGTGTGGGAATTGCATTTATAATCCATGCATTTGAGTCTGTTTGCTTTGGGTTTGTCAAAACTTAGGTCCTATCAACTTGAACGTTTTCATTTTAGTCCAATTTTAGTCGACGATCCGGTCGCGATTTCCTCAGACAGTTTCCGGATCCTCGAATGGATTCTGCTGAAGGGTATTTCTCCTGGTTGTAAACCATGTCTTGAGAAATTTTCATTTTTAGACACTGATGGTGTTCGGTACAGGTTTACTTGTGCTCTTAGATTTAATAGAAATGTTTGGTCCGGACCCTTAACATATTTAACCCTGCAAAACCCAGACCGCCCCATCATAATAGGGAAAATATCTCAAAAACCGAACAACCAAAAAAAAAAAAAACCCCAGATGTTTTTTTTTTTTTTTTGTTTGTTTTTTTTAATGAACCCTTTCCTACTACATGTTATGAAATGGTCATTAAGAGACGTCCTGGGATGTCGACTAATGTCCACCGCCAGTGACCAATGAGTGGGTTGAATATAAGAGTCTGCTATGAATCGGACCGCGGGCTATTAACATCTGTATAGGACGTAAAATACAGTGGACCCTCGGCTCGTGAATACGTCGGATGGCGAACAAATCGGCATACGAACTAAATTCCTGAACAGATTTTGTACCGACCGGCGAACAAATCCTCAACTGACATACAGACAGCCAACCCACAATTCATGGCATAAACACAGACTGGAAATTAAAAGTTCCGGATAAACACTCCTGGAGTGAACGTGTTCAACACATTTTTTCTCTGCATTTTCACTCTATAAGCTTCATTATGTGGCTCCCAAAAAAGTGGAAATGGTAGTGAGAGTAAGAAGCCTAAGCATCTAACAGTTAAAATAAAGAAAGAAATAATCGCAAAACATGAGAAGCGCCCCCATATCCCTCCACCACCGTCCACCTACGCCAGCGAC
>JAQMCW010000011.1:17366476-17383431 GCA_030068335.1 Chrysichthys cranchii
ATAAACCCATAATACACTTTAAAAACATGTTTTGAGGCCTGAAACACATTCATTGTATTTACATTCATTTCAATGGGGAAATTTTATTTGGGTTGGGAACAAATCGGGTCGCAGAGTCTCGGAACGGAACAAGTCCGTGAGTTGAAGTCCCACTGTATTTAAGCATTGTTTTCACCACTAACTTTTTTTTTTTTAAAACATTAGTTGAACTACAGGTATCTTTTTCTCTTCGCTAAATTTCCTTGGCTGGGTCTGAATCTGGACAAGTTGACAGTCCCTGACCTAAAAGATAAGGGGGCGGAATTGTCCCACAAGCAAACAGGAAGCCAAAAAGCGACGCCCCCCCCTCCCCCGACCCCCAGCCATCTTAGAACTTTTGGCTAGGGTCATCAGGAAGACGCTGGAGCTCGTCTGGTGCGAGGATTTGGCAAGTGTCAGGGGCACTGTAGCATAGAGGTGTCAATGTGTCAGGTCAGAGGACAAGCCCAGGCGTCAGACGGTGTCTGCAGGCGCGGCATGTCAAAACCGTTTGATAATTTCTGCCTACTGGAGATGACAGGTCTGATATAATGACCTGGAGAGGACGTGAATGCTTGTCGCAAAAATAAGTAAGGCTGCTTGAATAAATGAGGTCCCGCCGCACCGCTGGACAACCTAAAAGACCTCCCATAATGTCATTCCACGATTCACCTTTTCCTTAATTATTAAACGACATTACATGATTACTAACATCCAGTCTCCGCAGTGTACAATCAGCAAAGCACATTATCGCCGCGCGGTCGTGCTGGAAAGGTTAATGATAATGAAATCAGCTCATGTCAGAAGTGTTTCTACGGGGCTGGACTCCCTATAATGGAGACGGCCGCTGCTCTTGGCCTGGTGTTAATGAACACAATGACTAATAATCGTCAGTCAAATAAGCATGCGCTGCAGGTAAACACATCTGCTTCGCTCAAGCTCACAGCACACCCGAAGCATCATTAGCCCTCCACGCCACTTCCATAATTACAGTGTAACACAAACAACATGACGGCACGAGGAGAAAGGCAAGCGAAGCAGAGGCAAATACAACAGAAATGTTTTGGAGCCAAAGATCTGGTGTCTGCAACGTCATGATGATGAGTCAATGTTAGGGGTGAGGGGTTTATCACGTATTTATTATTCTTTGGTATCGGGTCCCTAATCACAACTTTGTCCTTTTTTTTTTTATCCAGCTCTAACAACAAAGTATAAAGGACACATGGATATACAGACAACCAGTAAATGCATGAAAGAGAAAGGAGGGACAAAGAGGATGTGAAGGAATTGGAGAAAAAGAAAAAGGAAGATAAAAAGAAGAGAGCGAAGAAATGCAAAAGTGAAGAAGAAAGAAAAGAAAAAGAGAAGAGGGGAAAAAAGAAACGACTAGAAAGGAGAAGAAAAACGAACAATTTAATTTGCATGATTTAAATTTAAAAAATCCATATGTAATCATAATATCCATGTAGAGTATCATGGATATCATTCTTGTAGATTTTTAATATTCTGTAATTGGTGTAATCTACATGATTGTCACGCATTATTGTTTTTTTCTCTCTATTTGCACATTTAATAAACCGATGTAGATGATTTCATTTAGAGTTAAGCACTGTGTTAGTGTTTAAGATCATGTAAAGAGCAAGAACAGACGAGTGAGTGAGAAAGAAAGAGAGAGAGCGAGAGACAGAGAGAGAGAGAGAAAAAGACAGAGAGAGAGAGACCAACAGAGAGGCAGACAGAGAGATAGAAATACAGACAACCAGTAAAATCATGAATCATGAAAGAGAAAAAAAGGACAAAGTGGATGCGAAGGAAGTGGAGAAAAAGAAAAAGCCAAGAAGAAAAAGAAAAGAGAACAAATGGATAAGAGAAGAGAAGAGAAGAAAAAGAAAAGAAAAAAGAGAAGAGGGGGAAAAATAAATGACTAGAAAGGAGAAGAGAAAACCTTTTTAATTTGTATTTATTTTTTTTAATTAATTTATATCATAATATCATAATGTAGAGTAACATGGATATCATTGTTGCAGATTTTTTATATTCTGTAATTGCTGTCAGTCTACACGACTGTCACGCATTATTATTATTATTATTATTATTATTTTTCTCTCTATTTGCACATTTAATAAACCAATGTAGATGATTTCATTTAGAGTTAAGCACTGTGTTAGTGTTTAAGATCATGTAAAGAGCAAGAATGGGCGAGTGAGAGAGAGAGAGAGAGAGAGAGAGAGAGAGAGAGAGAGAGAGACCAGCAGAGAGGCAGACATCCAGTAAAATCATGAATCATGAAAGAGAAAGAAAGGACGCAGTGGACGTGAAGGAAGTGGAGAAAAAGAAAAAGGCAGGAAAAGAGAAGAAAAAGAAAAGAGAGAACAAATGGAGAAGAGAAGAAAAGAGAAGGACTAGAAATGTGAAGAAAAGAAAAGAAAAGAGAAGAGGAGGGAAAATGAAACTACTAGAAAGGAGAAGAGAAATAAACTATTTAATTTATATTTAATTTTTTAAATTAATTTACATCATAATATCATAACGTAGAGTAACATGGATATCATTGTTGTAGATTTTTTATATTCTGTAATTGTTGATTTTGAGTTATTATTATTAGCATAATTATTATTTTTCTCTCTATTTGTACATTTAATAAACCGATGTAGATGATTTCATTTAGAGTTAAGCACTGTGTTAGTGTTTAAGATCACGTAAAGAGCAACAGCGGGCGAGTGAGTGTGTGTGTGTGTGAGTGAGAGAGAGAGAGAGAGAGAGAGAGAGAGAGAGAGAGAGAGAGAGCGCAAGCTCGAGCTCCTGTCCTGTTATTTAATGAGCCATACCGCAGGCTGTTCTCCTCAGCTCAATGCGATCAGAGCAGCGTCTACAAACAAAGCTCCAGCAGCTTCACTTCCTCCAAGTGTGTCCGGTCAGAGGAAGCCCGGGGATTTTAGGGTGAAGGTGAGGAAGGTGAGGAAGATGAGGAGACTGGCCTCTGGTCATAGACAGAACTCACAGGAGGGAAAAGAGAGACGGCTTCTGCATAAAAACTGCCATCAACATCAAGGCAGCAGAAAGACAAACATGTAAAACGAGGGAGCGGGTTTGTTGACCTTCATTAAATCAGCAATCTCAGGAAGAGTGCGAGACTGAGAGAGAGACAGAGTGAGAGAGAGAGACAGAGAGAGAGTGAGAGAGAGAGACAGAGAGAGAGTGAGAGAGAGAGGTGATTGGGGGGGGGGGTATAGCAGGAAGGAGGGTGGACAGCACTGGGCCTCAGGGGACAGCTCTGAAGGGAGGGATGGAACACAGGAAGCCAAGACGCACTTTCCTGAGGTCAGATCGGTTCATGACAAACTGGAAGAAGGGGACACACGAGCATTTATTTGATTTTATTTTTTTCAGCGCTCGACCGTGACTGAATTATAACCTGACCTTTGAAATACTTTCATTTGGATGAGCAGGTGATGCAAAAAAAAGAAAAAAAGAAAAAAAGGAGAAGTGAGAGCTAGAAAATAACCCGCCTGCATGGGGTGTGTGTGTGTGTGGATTCAGACTTATTTGAAGGACATGCTCTCTGATACTCGTGTGCACGCTCACGAGTGCGTGTGTGTGTGTGTGTGTGTGTGTGGAGGCTAAATTTGTAGCATATTGCATGTCATTGGGAAGGTCTGCTCCGAACAGATCTCTCGGTCACAGCCCACTTCCTGCGAGAGCGATGAGCAGCGAGGAGGGGGTTCAGAGGAGAGGGGTGGACGGATAGATGGATGGATAGATGTTTGGGGGATGGGGCGAGGAGGGTTTCAGCCTGTCAGCGTCTGATAAATGATCACACGCTGAATATCTCCATTAAATCTGCCGCGAGCGGAGACCCAGGCTGCCTAAAGCCTCGCTATTAGCATTGCGATTCACAGCTGACCGCTCAGCTCCTGCAAGGACAGAGCGAGCCCATTCACCCCACATTCGGGCGAATTGGGCAAATCTGATAACCGAGGAGACGTAAATGTGTCATTTGCGCTGGCTTTAAGGCAGAGGGCCGTGAGTTTGTTTGGGGGTCGTCCAGGCGCCTCATCGAACAGATAAACTCCGGGGCTTTTGAGCGAGAGGTCCCGCTTTACAGGAAGTGTCTCAAATGCCTGTGTAGATCTGTCTACACTATACAGATGTGTTTAGCGTAACTCTGGAAGATGTCAAGCGGTAAGCACGAGTGATGAGGAATTTATTTACGATGCCGTCGGATAACGTGTGGCAAACATACAGTCGTCCAAATGGCTGACGTTTTCTCTGTTCTTCTTTCTTAGGTACTTTCTAATTATCATCATTAACGTTCCTGGTAAAGTGTTCGATCCGACGCGTCTATGCGGGTCTGTTTAGTCTTTTTCTTAAGGCAGAATTCTCATCCTTTTTCCTCTTTTGAATGAAGCAAAATAAGGAAAGAAAAAAAAAACACATTCCCTTAATAAACGGCGCTAGGTGATGTTTAAAATTTGCCTGCCTGTTGTTAGCACAGACACGCTGCTAGATTTGATTACGTTTTAATGAAGTCGTGTACTGTGATAGAAAGCAAGAGCACGCCACATGGTCGATTGAGAGCACGTGAGATGGGGAGAAAAGGGGGCGTGGCTTATACTAACGTACGCCAGTACAAACTTTAAAGAAAAACACAACATACAGGAATTCCTCGTGTTTCGTGGGGGTTACGTTCCGAAACTTTCCGTGAAAGACGAAAATCCGCGATACACGGACGCCACCCACAGATGCTTTCTTTTAAAATAGTTTAAGCCCTGAATGATCCTCCCACACTCTTTAAACACTTTCTAGACACAATTAAACACACGAAGAAAACATTTGTGAGCATATAGCGAGGTGAATTCGGTGTCGAATTCGTAGAAACGTCACATTTTATAGAGTCCTGCTTCGGGCGAATGCTGGTTGCTTCTTGCTGGTTGCGTACGCGTCATACCCAGCGGCCAATCACAACCAAGGTTAAAAGAATAGGGAATTCTGATTGGCCGGACTCGTTCCTCCAGCCATATTTTAATTTTTTTTCCCGGTATGCCCACACTGCGGTTTCGTAAACAACGCTACGAGTTCTTTGTCTCTTGTGTAAATATGATCTACACTGTACGGTAGTTTATATGTTATTCATATTTTATTCCATTTTAATTCATGTTTATATTTTATAATACTGGAGAAATCCGCAAAAAAAATTGATATATATATTCTAAATAAACGTCCGCAAATAGCCGGGGGCATGAAATGTGAACCGCGATGTAGCAGAGGATTACTGCATAGAAAAACGAAAGATTTTGCGAAAATTGGTTTTAAAATACAAAGTGGTTTCATTCCAGTTAGTAGGGCTCACAAGGTTATAAATGAAACTGGTTTCAAATGTCATAAGGACACAGGAAACAAGCTTTTCGGGGATGTATGACTTGACGTGACTGCGCCAAGTTTCGGATAACTCATTAAATAACTTCATTACAGCGGTTTACAAATGAGTAGTTTCTGAAAAAATCCAAAAGATTTTTCATGTGAAAAGCAAAACTGAACGTGCCCATGCTTCGAGATGGAGAAGGGCTTCATGGACTGATGAGTGCCGGAAATGATGATGCATTTCAAAGAAAAGATGCTAGCACGTGACCTATATGCTTAATCAGCCGGTGCAGCCCCGACACCTGACTGTTTCTGAAAAATCTATGTATTTTAGCAAAAAGGAGCAAAAAAGCTATATTTCTCATTGAAAGGCATTGAGAAAACAAACCTCCAGGCACTTCATGCACAAGTCAATAGCAACACTGCTGCTGTCAAACAAGCTTCTTTTTTTTTCTTCTTTTCTTTCGGTTGACTTTGCATTCATGGCACCTACAAATCACTAGAGACTCTTGTTCTAAGAGTGATCTCTAGAGCTTTTACAAAAAGGAAACACATGCATGAGGTTTCGAGTGAGACCGTGAGCATGTATGTGTAGATATCTTTCATAACCTGTGAATAGAAAGCAGGGGTTTTTTAGGAGGATGCATGATCAAGCTGATTTCTTTTCCCAGCCTGAAACAACAACAAAAAAAACCAAGGCGATCTCTTCAAGGCTGCCATTTCCATTCAAATGAAATTAGGCTTGCAGTGAGTGACATTTGGAGAGATTAGCTGCTAAAGCTGCAGCAGCAGCAGCCCCAGCAGAGATAATACACACATCTCCAGAGTGCTGCTTCACGGGAACACACAGCACAGAGATTGAGAGAATACAGCAAAGCTCTACAACACAAAAGCATGAAAAACCAAGGTTGAAGAGCTCACTTCGTCATGTTAAACAACATGGAAAAAAGCTCTCCATGTCCTGTTGTGTCTCTTCCATTTGTTTCCCATTCATTACTATTGGAGACAGGAAGTGGCACCCATGGGTTGATTAGTGGAGAAATATGAGGGCTAAGGGTCACATTGTGGGAATGCTTAAGATTTACGTTCCAAAGAGAACATTACCATCAGTCTTGGCTAAGACTGTGCGGAAAATGATCTCGCGAACATCTGTCAGCCACCACAGAAGTCCAACTCCCCACATCTGTCCCACACCCTCCATCTTAACCTCACTTCAAAGTCTTTCCCTCAGAAGAAATACAAATAGCACCATGATTCAGAGAGTGTACGTTTGGGCGGAGGCTTTTGTTCCTCACAAACAGTTAAATACAGAATCAATCAGGCTTAAGGGTACTGATATCACCAAACTTTACTGAAATCCAGCCCCTGTTCAAACGTAACGTTTAAATACAGCATGAAATGTCATCGATTCCATAAAACATCCCCAGGTCTTGCTCAGGATTGTAACTAGGGATGCGTCCATATTTTCAAATATTTGATATTCAAGAGGCACCTTCATGGAGCTTGTGGTGTAGGGGCTTGTGTACTTCGGTTGAGGGTGTCCATTAGATTTGTGGATAGAGGTCAGACTAATCCTAAAGACCCCCTTGAAAGGCTGATTCCAAAAAAGGTCATCTGTACCTTTTCCCGATTAAGCCACCAGTGTAGCCAGACATGGGGGTAGTATCCCTCTTGCAGGTGCCTCAAAGTAAGCGCCTGTCCATGAAGAACAATTTTGAAGACTCCCTGCAAGATAAAAGGTGGAAGTCTGGTGCAACACAAGTTGCTCGGCAGGCACGTGATCTTTTAAGGCCTAGACTATTGCAGTTAAATGATGCCATCACTGAGGTAGTATGTGGCTTCCTGCTGGTTTTTCTCTTGATTAACAAATGAAGACATGCTTCCTGCTGGCTCAACAGGAAAGTGACCTTGAATCCCAACATGCCACAGCCATCCATAACCGGGAATGCAAAATAGGCTGTATTCTCAGCATGAAACTAGCCAATCCTAAGCATCTGTGACTTCCTGTATGTGGAAGGAGGCAGATTGCACTGCTTTCCTCTGAGCTTGTTTTGCTGAGCAGCCATTCGAAAAGATGCTCTTGGCTGGCTACGTTTTTCTCACAGAAAGCATGTGTTTCCTTCACCCTCCCTGGTTGGTAGCACTTGTGTGATTGAGAAGATTGTTAGCTAGTCTGGGGCAACTAGCAAGACCAACTTGGGGAGAAAAAGTGCGAGAAAAACATGCTGACTGTGGATTAACTGCAAATCCAGTGCTAGTCAGCATGTTGGATTTTTCAGAATGCGGTTTTTAGGACTACTCTTTGGGCTCGTTGCTAGCATGGCACAGCTCAGAGTTTTTATCCCAGTGTCAATGTAAATGTGTCACAAATTGGGTTCTGAGCTTGTCCGTGCAAAGGCTTAACACCTTGTCTCATGCAGTGGTTTGGCTCATGGGTTGAGCTGAGCAACAAACGGGGTCGCTTCGATCAAACTTTAATTACAACTGCAGCTTTGACTCCATAGGAAAAAGGTGGCTTTAGCTTATGCGAAGGGACATTCATGCCCCTCATCTGTATACAGTCAGCTATGTTTAGATGACGAGTAACTTAGCGAGGTAAACATTCCAGGTTATCTCACGGACATAACAGTTAGCTCACTGCAAGGATCTTGTGAAATTAAAATCATGTTTATTCGTGGACTTTGAAATTCCCACATTTAACTCACACTGCAGTTGGTAAAGGTTTAACAGGTTGAATATTATAATATTAATGCCTGTGAATGATTTCTCTACTATTGAATGATAGTTCTGCTATGAAGACAGCTCACGCTCCAGCCTTCCTCCACACAGGGGAGCTCAGCGCCTCTCCGACCCCATCCAGTGTTGACCTTCAGCAGGAAGCCTGGGCCTGCAGCCCTGCCTTCTTCCCACAAAGAACCTACAGCTTATGCAGCATTAGCAAGAAAAGAGACCTAGCAGCTGCTATCGAACTGCATAATAAATGATTTTGACTTGGAGCCAGCATTAATGTTTGCACACAGAGAACTTAGTTTGGGGTTGAAGAACGAGCACAGGGTCTGACATAAAGCACAAAGCCGCACTTGCAGGCCTGGGAATGTAAGGGAGGATCGCAGTAAAGCTCTCAAAAGCTGCGCTGCACTTCGCTCAATGCAAATCCTACAAATTCATCACAAAGAGACCTGGCCCGAGTCTGGATTTCAGCTCGACTTCAAAGAGAGAGGTGCAAAAAAAGGAAGTGGACGGCAGTGCATGGGGGACGAGATGGAGAGGGTGGTGGAAAACTTTCTTTACTTTTCTGTCACCTCAGGCTGCAAAAACCTCATTAGTCACGTACTGCTGTGTCTCCCTGGCGCGAGCCGAGAGAAAATGACGCCTGCTTTTACATCAAAGTGCTATGTAATGTCAAGGAAGCTGTGCCATTATTCTGCTCTAATAAAAACTTCTAGAGGAGACGCACGAGCCTTTGATATAGGTTTGTCTGGATTTCACAGCCTTCTCTGATGAGCGCTGGGGCGTCTCCCAGCTGCTAATTGTGACTGAAGAAAGCATCAGGCAGCGATGGCTTAGGGTCCCCTTATTGGCTGAATTTGGTGTGGAATGTCTTTTTAAAACAGATTTGTACCGTTAAAGGCACGTTTCGCGTTCCGCGTTTCATCAGTGGTTCACAGGTATTGTGCTCCACTGCAAATTACTCTCGTCCCCTCTGGGAATTCTTCTTCCTTCGCTCTTTCTTGCTCGCTCCTGAGCCTCGCACACACACACACCTTCAGGAACGCAGGCACAAAGATCTGCCCACACAGCACCTTTACCAAACCCAGAGCGGCTTCGTCTGCTCAGTGAGTCGAGGATCCTGTCGAGGATCCTGTAAATGTATCACTCCCTGTTTTACGATTCTGTTTTGTTTTTTTCCTCAACTTTGACTTGTGAAGCAGCTGGATCAGGATGTGAGAGCTGAAAAGCAAATTAACCATATTTGTGTGAGCATAGTTGTGATTCACGCCAAGTGTGCAAGAGAGGCTGAGCAGGGATAACAAAGAAGGGAAGGAGATGAAAAAAAGAGGGAGGGAGAAGAGAGTAAATCGGCCAAAGAGTCACGGGGGGGGGGGGGGGGGGGGGGGGCCCCCACCAACCCCCCCCCCCCCCCCCCCCCCCCCCCCCCCCCCCCCGCACACGACACCCAGCAGACAGACAGTATTATAAATGTAGCAAGAGGGCATGAAGGCCTATAAGGCACTTCATGTGAGGTCCAGATGCTGCATGGAGTGAGTGTGAATCTGTACTCCACAGAGTACAGAATGTGAGCGTCAACAGTAATAATGCTTTTATATCTCCGAGCCAAATAGACATCGGAACAAAAACTGCTGCAAAACAACAACTTTTGCCCCACTGCTCATGCGTGTGTTTTTTTTTTTTTGCTTTTTTACCAGAAACAATATAATGCACTCGCTGCGTGCAAAACGTGGCGGATACTGTAGTAAACCCAAGAGCTTAGGGGTAAACCACATTGCCTGACATGCTTCTAACCATTCAAAAGCAAGAGAATGTACTGGTTTCTGTATGACGCTGGAGAGAAAATGCAGGACGGTCTCATTCCGTGATAACTCGCCATTAAATGAGAATGCACCCAAACGTGTCCTGGATGTTTCAGATATTTCAAAGCGGCTCATGACTCGTACATACACTCGCCAAGCATCCTACGGATGTTTCCTGTCAGAGAGAACCATCTTGTGCTTGAGCTAAGCCAGGGGCCCTATTCAGACGGGATTAGTTTTCAACATTTTGATGGCCGTGTCCAAAAAAAGTGCACAAAATACCCTATATGGCCAAAAATATCACTACACCTGACCATCACACCAATAAGTAGGTCTTCCCCAAACCATTGCCATAAAGCAAGGAGCACACAATTGTATAGAATGGTATGCTGCGACATACAGTTTCCCTTCTCTGAAACTAAGGAGCTCAAATATCTTCCTGGGAGGTCTATAAAAGATGGGGCTTGACTTCAACCCCACTTGTATGAACTGGAATGACGATTTGAGCAAAATCCCCACAGCCAGGCTCCAAAATCTGGTCAAACGTCTTTCTCATAAGACTGGAGCTTATTCTAAGAGAAAAAGGGACTATCTGCAGTAGGGTGTTAAACCTAGGCGCATATGGCTGTGATGGTCAGGCGTCCACAAACCTTTGGCCATATAGTGTCCTACAAAATGAGCAAGAAAATATAAAATTTGTACATTTCACCTGGTCAAACAAACACTTCTTTTGGGAGTTCACTTCACAATACGGGGGAAGAGGAAATCTCCTTTGGAACGTTAACATGCGGACGGTTGTGGCCAGAAAAGTTTCCAAAACATACCTGTTCACCATAAAGGTGCGAGATCTGAACGCTGAGCCTAAAGCTCTATTCGGACTGGGTTGCTTTTACACATGGAGGAGTGATGATATTATTCCGCGTGTATCTCCTGGATCTTCTTCCAAGAGAGAGAGATCTTTTACAAAGTTATTGCAAAGAAAAAAAAAGAAGAAGAAGAACACTTATTAGACCACTGGACCACATTCCTAATTAATACTGTAGAAAGCATTAAGGCAAAAAAAAAAAAAAAAGTTTTTAATCCTGTTGCACATTGCAATAAATAAATAAATAAATAAATAAATAAATAAATAAATAAATAAAATTTCGCCTTACAAACACTTGTTCTTCGTGAAAAACCGTTCCACAAACAACATGATCTAATAAGCCATCTGTTTTCTACACCAAAACAAGAGCAAACAGATGGCGGGCCGTTCCTCTGGCCTTGACGAGAAAACTGCGCTCCTTGCATTCACTCGTCACAGAGCTGAATTCGGTGTTGTGGTCGGCGCGGTAAGAGCGTCGCCCTGACCGATCACGCCATTCGAACATGGGTACGTCACAGGTCCACGGCGCCGATGAATCATGACCCTGTGGCGCGAATCAGTGTTTGTGCTCCTTCTAACGAAGACGTTTTAAAGTGAATGAAACTGTAGTCTTCATTTAAATGGTTATAATTGCGTGAGGGGGCAGGGACTTGTAGTTTACTCATACTGCAGACTGTGCATACATATATGTGTGTGTGTGTCGCAGTATGTGACTGGTCTCAGATGGCTTGTGCAGGGTTAATGAGCCAAAGAGGATTGGAGAGAATCGAGTCCTGCCTCTGGCTATGGCAACTTCTTGAGTGACAACATTCTCTCGAACACACACACACACACACACACTCTCTCACCCTTCCACTTGTAGTTGTCTTTGATCTAGCTCAGAGCGAAATGAAGAGTTCTACTGTCACACATTCCTCTAACGACGGGGTAATGGAAAGTTCACCCATTCCCTTGCCACTTTTCCACACACACACACACACACATACACACACACACCAGAACTGATCACTCTTGCTGATTAAACGAGACAGCTAAATCCTATAAGCAGTTGTCCCCCCTAACTTGACTCTCTGTTCAATTACTTGTATGGCAATTTATTGTATTTATTTATTTATTTTTAACCAACAGACTCAAAGAGTCACAGTCTCAAAGGGGCTTTACACAAATCTGGATGGTGGCTTCAAATTTAGATCCCTAAGCAACATGCCGACGGTGATGACAGCTAGGTTCTGTGGACGTGATTGCACAACGTGAACGTGATAAAATGCATAAAATGCAATCCTTGACAAAGTGCTCTGGTGTTAAAGGACCGAGAGGTAGAAGAGGAATTAAACACTTCAGAGCATGCAGCATACGTGCCTTTATTGGGTAAATAATCAACGCCGGCGTGATTACCTGAATACATTTCCTGAATAAGATTTGCCCCGTCATGTTTGTTTCTTTTGCATGCGATCATCTGAATTTCTGCCTTTTTATGCAGTCGGACTGAGATCACCCAGAAAGTAAACACTCGACGGTATCCTTCACTTTCATTTGTATGCAGTAATCCTCCGCTATATCACGGTCCACATTTCACGCTCCTGTCTATTCGCGGCTTTTTATTTAGAATATGCAGATTTCCCCATTATTATAAAATATAAACAAACTAAAACAGAATAAAATATGAATAATATATAAAACACAGTACAGTGTAGATCATATTTACACAAGAGACAAAGAACTCGTAGCGTTGTTTACGAAAATCTGGTGTGGGGATACTGATAAAAAAAAAATATGGCTGGAGGAACGGGTCTGGCCAATCAGAATGCTACGACGCATACGGTTGGGGAGAAGCAACCAGCATTCGCCAGCATCCCAGTCCTTCGCCCGTAGCAGTACTCGCTATAAATGTGACTTTTGTACGAATTCGACACACAATGCACCTCGCTATATGCTCGCAAATGTTTTCTTTATGTGTTTAATCGTGTCTAGAAAGTGTTTAAAGAGTGCGGGAGGATCATTTAAGTATTTATATGATATATTGTAATATATTAAAGTATTTAAAAAAGTATTTATATTATAAGTATTAATAGTAATAGTATAAAAATAGTAAATAGTATAACAAGTATGAAAAGTAATGGTATAAATAAGTATTTACATTATATATTATAGTATATTAAAGTATTTAAACAAAAACATTTAGAGGTGGCGTCCGTGTATCGCGGATTTTCGTCTTTCGCAGAAAGCTTTGGAATGTAACCTCCGCGGAGGGTTTACTGTGTCGAAGTCTGTTTGGGACACTGCAGCGTGTGATGATGTTAAACTGGTAGCTATAAGCTTTATGAACTTCATCGTTCAGCCACACGCATGACTAAAGACAGCAAACGTGTCTTAGCGTTCCTGTTTCCTGACACATGGCTTCTCCCTCACGCTGGTTGCTTTCTATTTAAGGAGTGAGCTCTGACAGAAGATCATGCTGGGCAAATCAGGTAAAATGAAGGGGAAAGTGGAGGGAGACCAGGGAAGGCTGGAACTGGATTGATTAGGGTTTAATTATTGATCCTGTTATTGAGCGAAAGAGAGGAAAGGGAGCGCAAGTACAGGGCTCTTCGAGCTACTGTCGATCAACATTTCCTGCTGGACCAAAATATACAATTGGGTATATAGACAGACAGAGGGAAAGGGAAAGAGCTGAACATACATTTTTTTCCCCATGGTGTATGAACATCAATTTGGTGTCACAGGTCCTCTAAAATGGTCCAAAATTACAAAAGGGTAGTTCCAAAAACTAAGTAAACAGCTCCATAATGGACTGAAAATAAGTCCAATCCATCAAATCCTCATTGTTTTAGTCTACATTTATATATATATATATATATATATATATGTATAATTATTATTATAAATGTCAATAGCAATCTTTAACTGAAAACTGACCTGCCTTTTTAATTTGCATCTTTTTTTTTTTCTTTTTTTCTTTTTTTTTTTACATTTATTCCACAAAAGTTATAAAATGTAATTTAACTGGGGGGAAAAACCACATCAAACTGAAATTCTAATTTCAAGCATGTCAGTTGTAAATCAACTGGGTAAAAACTTTATTTAAAAAAAGTGGCTTATTTTAATTCAGTTATAAATTGGCCAAAAACTTAAATAACTTAAATAATTAAATAAATAAAAAAACCACGCTAAAGTTAATATAATTATACAAAACTAAACTAAAAAAAAAAAAGAACTAAAATTTAATTGAACATGGAGCAAGTTACATTAAAATAGAAATTATAAATAACAAAACCAAATTCATTTAATTGGAAGAAATAAAAAAAAAACTATTAAAAAAAAGTTAAATTAAATTTAACTGGAAAGAAAAACAAAGCATGCAGTTCAAGAGTTATACTGTAGTTCATTTAACTGGAGAAGAAATCCATCATTTCTTTAATTAGAAAAAAAACCAATAAAACAAATACAATTTTATTTAACTGGAAAAAAAAAAGAAGTTACATTTAATTGAACTGGGAAAAAAAGCCCAATGAAACCATACAAATTTAACGTAGTTGAGGAGTTGACAGTAATTTAATTGAGAAACAAAATCCAGGTTAATTTAAATGGAGGAAGTGAACAGACTAAAAATCATGAGCATTTGCACAGAGCCATGGTGTTGATCGTAGAAGCTAACATGCTACACTTTACCCATGCCGCTGAGCTAGAACGCGAGAGAGCAGAGCAGAGCATTATGGGATAGAAGTGGTCCTCCAGGTCGGAGCGCCTCTCCTGGCCGAGCGTGTTCACTACAGCGGAACAGCGGGGCGGCTCTTATTGCTGCCTGGCAGGGGGACGAGCAGCGGGTGAGAAATGAACAGAATAAGAGGAGAGAGGGTTACAGTTTAACACTCTCAGTAGGAGAGCTGAGCTACACCTGGCAGGGCATCTTCACACACACACACACACACACACACACACACACACACACACACACACACACACACACACACACACACACACACACGAAAAGTGAGAGAGGGAAAGAGAAGGCGCGAGCGTGAAAGGGCCCGTGCTGTATACTTTATCATCCGCATGCAATTAGATCAAGCGATGCAGAACGCACAGCTAACAGCAGGGATAAACGAGAAGCTGGAAACGTCGTGTGTTAAATGGACAGTAAGTTCTTTTCGCTTCAGAACAAGAACGATCAATTTATACCTTTGCTTTAATGTAACAGGAATCACACCAAACATTTGCATTGCTCATAAACAGATTAACTGTTTTCTGTTAAAGACATTCATCATTTCTGGTACGAGACTCCAATGTCTGCTCTTCCTAACACACACTACATTGGCTGACATCTTCAGGACTGAGGAGACTGTGCTTTCGTGGGAACATGACAAGCTGTGTTTTTATCATCGTTTAAACTTCGAGGGTGCAAAAGAGACATGCTGGTTAGAGGACGACTGTTTATAGCTGCTAGAATGCGAGCGGTAAGAGGAACGAACTTGTTTCTTGGACTTTCATTAAGTGTAGTTATGAAATGATAAGAAGTATGACATGTCGTTTAATAAACAGAAGGTTTGTTTGCGTCGGCTGTTTGCTGCGACGACGGATGAAAAAATCCTTTGAGACGTGCTGTAGCTGTGCGTTCAGGAAAAACAAGAGATGAAAACGGAATGAAATGAAAGACTGACACTTGTCCAGAGGTTTAAATGTCAAGATGCACTCTTTCTACACAAGGGAGTCATTGTGTCAGGAGATACAGTGTAGAGCTCTGATTCACCACAGGGCTAATGAGGAAACATTTTATGCGCTGCTTGAAATTTGTTTATTGGTTATTTGCCTTCTGCTGCTTACTTCGGGCGAGAGGCGGGTACACCCTGGGGGCAGGTCATCGATCCCTCACAGGGCGACACACAGAGACAGACAACCATTCACACTCACATTCACACCTACGGGCAATTTAAAGTCACCAATTAGCCTAATCCCCTCTGTGCATGTCTTTAGACTGTGGGAGGAAACCGGAGTACCCGGAGGAAATCCACGCGGAGACGGAGAGAACATGCAAACTCCACACAGAAAGGCGCCCAGGTCGAACCCAGTGATCGAACTCAGGACCTAGTTGATGTGAGGCGGCAGTGTTAACCACTAAGCCACCCTGCTTGAAATTTGCATTTTATAATTCTTTAAATGAGGCCACAAAGGCAGATAAGAGCTATCTGTGTCTGATAGGTCCATTTCCCCAAAATGATTAGGAATCAAACTTAAATGAATAAATGAATTTAAAAAAAAAAGAAAAAGAAAAAGAAAAAGCAGGGTCATCGTAATTGCTATGTAGGACAACTGGAAGTAAGCTGCTGACCCTGAAAGACAAGTTCGCCTTGTGTCGAAACTTTAATTTGGCCCTCTCAGCGTGCTGGAATTCCTGAGTGCTTAACATAATCCTGCTCTGAGCTCATGAGCATGCGTTACGTGTATACACACACACACACACACACACACACACACACACACACAGGCCAGTTCTGCACAATCACAACTGTAACACTGTTTACTTTAGACATAGCGAGAGCTGGGAAATGAAACAGGGAATTCAATAATATACAGGATCAGATGTTGAAAATAAAATACTAGATGTGTGAAATCGCTCCTGCTTGAACTACACTATACAATACAACACAACACAATATAATACAAAACAACACAATAGAGCACAATACAACAACAACGGTATAATGTATAAAAGATGTGTTTAAATCAGCCACGGATTCGAAACAACACAATTTATGTGCTACTTTTATGGCCTCATTTAACGTGATAAGACACAGTACAGAAAAACACCGTATGATGTGATTCAGTATCACGTAACCTTCACTGGGACCAATAAGCACAGAAGCCACACCTACCTCCTCCAACTGGACCAACAAGCACGAACGCCACACCTCCTCCAACTGGACCAACAAGCACGAAGGCCACACCTCCTCCAACTGGACCGACAAGCACGAAGGCCACACCTCCTCCAACTGGACCGACAAGCACGAAGGCCACACCTCCTCCAACTGGACCGACAAGCATGAAGGCCACACCTTCTCCAATTGGAACAACAAGCACAAAGGCCACACCCTCTCCAATTGGAACAACAAGCACAAAGGCCACACCTCCTCCAATTGGAACAGCAAGCATGAAGGCCACACCTCCTTCAATTGGAACAAGCA
>JAQMCW010000011.1:17451195-17463463 GCA_030068335.1 Chrysichthys cranchii
GAGGGATATGGTGGCGCTTCTCATGTTTTGCGATTATTTCGTTCTTTATTTCAACTGTTATACGCTTAGGCTTCTTAATCTCAATGAAAAAACACGTCGAACACGTTCACACCACGAGTGCTTGACCACAACTGAATGTTTGTGCCGAGAAGCGTGGGTTGGCTGTATGTGTACGTCAGTCGAGGCTTTGTTCGTCGGTCGGTACAAAATCTGTTCAGGAATTTAGTTCGCACGTTGATTTGTTCGCCATCCGATGCGATGCGTTCACGAGCCGAGGGTCCGCTGTATTTAAAATTCCTTTTTAGTGTGCTTATTCCGTCTGTAAACAAAACCAACAAACTGCATTCTGGAAAGGATTAAGCCGGCCCCTTTTGTAATGTCTTGCTTTTTTTTCTTCTTTTTTTTGCAACTCGACAGTTTTCCAGGAGAAATCCAAACCACCATTCCATGTTTCCTGTTTTCGAGACTCTTATCATTCCCGCCTGTAACAACACGACAGTTCCCCCCGTCAGGTTCGATCACAGTCCCAAACGGGATCACTTCTCTGATAATAAACCTAAGATAATCATTTTAACTGATCCATCAATCGTGTTCTGACCCTCTCCAATCCGATGTCCAGCTGGAGGAACGCTATAATACATTGAAAAAGTGCTGTTTTGTCTTTCCCCCAATTCAGTCCTTCAAGTAATTCTGCAGTGTCGCATCTCATCCACCAGGGGGAAGTCACCGCTCGCTCGTTTCCTCGTTGCAAATAAACGCTCGCCTCAGAACCCGGCCCGTACGCACACATCAGTATAAGCACCAGGGCCCCGAACCCTGCTCCTGCTCCTGCTCCTCTTAAGGTCAAAATACAACTCCGACTGAGGCTCAGGGTTGGTTTGGTTTGCTGTATAGACTTTGTAGGAAAAAAAAAAAAATGTTGTGTCCTCACCATGGGCAGTCTTTGGAAAGAATGCTAAGATGCATAGTTAAGCAGCAGCAGCAACAGCAGCGTTGGGGAAAAAACAACAACAAAAAACGAAGAGCAAACAAAAAAACAAAAAGGAGAAATAAAGATGGAGGATACAGGAACAGTACATAGATCGGGAAATCTCACACTTGAAAACAACGACAAAAATAAAACAAACTCTTAATCGACACTTGGTTTGCCCAGAGAAGTGCAGGTCGTGGATGGTCATTGGCCCCTGTCCCCCTCAAGAGCCAATCAACCAGCTAAGGCTCAGAATATGAGGTTAAGTGCTAGCAAACAAGAAGGTCCTCATAAGGAGTTTCGACGGGGACGGGGACGGGGGTCTCAGGGACCGACGACTGAGGAGTGAAAGAGGTAATTGCACGTTGTGGAACAGAAATGAATACTGAGTGTGGCGGTAACGTTGTGTACAGTTGATGCATCGTCCCAATCCTGGGGTTGACTATGAGGGAAGTGAACTGGTGTACCGCAAACCACCTGCTTTAGTGACCACCGGGACTTCTCTGAGGCCCTGTCCATACGTATACAGACGGTTTCGAAAACGTAGTTTAGCACCTCTGTTTGGAAAAATCCATCCACACAACGTTTTTTGTAGAAAACCCCCCCCAAAAAACCTCGTCCAAACGAATGATCTCCGTTTACACCTAGAATAATCGGGTTTCCTTTAACCTGCTTAATGGCAAACAAACAAACAAACAAAAAAAAACAAGTAGTGGAAACACGGGAATTTAAAAAATTTATATCTCACATAGCGCAAAAAAACCTTTTCCGCTCGCATGAGGTGGTATTTCCGATGATTCCATAAAGCGATGTTTCGCAAAACTTAAACGGAAAGACCTTTTAAGTCCCATATGATATGATATGAAGAGCAAATGAAAATTTCAGAAAAAAAACAAGCGCTTCGTAAGAGCTACCGCGAGAGGAGGAGAAACCCCCAGGTCGAGTCGCATGACATCACATAGCGGAAAGACAAACCGGTCGGCGATTGGGTTTCGTAGAAACGTCTTGAATAGCGCTTTTATTTCGCGCAAAACCGCAAAGGAAACCCGGTTAATGTGTTTGAAAATATCTCCGTTCACACTAAAAGTGTTTTTGGAAAATATCTTTGTCCAAACGATGGTTTTCGAAAATATTTCCGTTCACACGATCGCTGTTTCTCGAAAACATCTCCCTTCGCACGATCGGCGTTTTTCGGAAATATCCCCGTCCACAGCAGTGTTTTTGAAACGATCCCTGTCCACCTCTCCAAAAGTCCAAATACTCCTTGAAGACGCTCGCATTAACACCCGAGCCCCATAGGTGGCGATAATGTGTCATGAACTCCCCTCAAGAGGAACGTTACGAACCCGAGTGCGTATTTAACGGTACAGAAGGTGAAATGTCAATAACGTGAAATCGATTTGCGTCATCGTGTCATCAGATTAGAAACGAAAGACCCCCGAGGGACAACCTCGTCCGCCTCACAGGCTCACGCTGCGACGTGAGCGTTTTCAAAAACGCTTCGGTTTTACCGCTTACGCCCGACCAGCGAAACATCTTTCCATTTTGAAATGACTTCACCGTCTTCACTGAAATATGTTTCCGTTTTCATTTTCGTGTGTGGACAGGAGGCCGAAACTACGTCTTCAAAAATCTCCGCGTGCGTCCGGACAGGAACTGAGACACAGTGAAAAGGCTACGAGCAAGTTTTTCGCTTCCTGTCCCCTCACGAGATACGGCCGAAACAGTGGGACGGTGTCGTTCATACCAGTATGCTGAAGAGCAGAGAGTCAGTAACACCTAAGCATTAAAACCAAGAGTCTTCACTCAAACACATGAACGTTTTTTCTTTTCTTTGTCCATTTGTCAAACCGACAGTCGGAACAGAGCGCTCGCGTCATCCTTATCCTCATCGTCACGATGTCCAATCCATCTCCGAGCGCACGTCTCCCCAGACGCCTGGAGCCGGATGTTCTCGAGGCGCTCGAAGCCCCGGTGCGCGGAGCTCGGCCTTCGTTTTCCTTCTCCTTTAGCTCCAATCCTTCTCTGGTCGTTCTCAGGACCAGGCCTGCTCCTCGGTCCCCTAACACGTCCAGCAATCCTTCTGTCTCCAGAGTCTCACGTTGTGTTTTCCTTGGTTTCTTTTTAGTTTTCTCCTTCTTCTTCTTTCTTTCTTTTTTTTTTTTTTTACATTTACCCACAAATGACTTTATGCTTCAGTCATCACGTCCTGTATTGTTTGTTGCCTTTGAGTCCCACTCAAATTACTCATATTTTATTTATATCTTTATACAAGGTATAAAAAAACAAACAAACAAACAAAAAAAAAAACCCAAAAAACAAAAGAGAGACCCTACGGGCACGTCATGGGACCCTGATTGGAGAGGACGCCTTGCTGAGCCCCTCTCCGCCGTATAGCGTCACGTGATCAGTCTTGTCGAGGAGGAGGGGCTAGCTTCCCCCCGGTCTCCAGGGCAACAGGGGGGTGTTGTATCTTTACGTCATTTGATGGGGCGCCTCCAGCATCTCCATGAGGAAGGTGTCGATGGGCGTGTCCCCGATGAGCTTGAAAAAGAACAAGTGTTCGAGACACTTCAGGCCGATGGACCGCAGCGCAGGCAGCCGCAGCAACAGCTTCGCAAACCTGGACCCCACACACACACACACACACACACACACACACACACACACACACACACACACACAGAGAGATAATAAGATAACAAGATACAGTTTCACATTTATACTAAGCAGCGCAACTGACAACTGAAGTACCCCTATCTGTCCCGCACAAATAAATAGTTTGGACACATCGAGCACTTATCGCTGCGGTTATAAAGGCTTCCAGGAACACGGAGTAGAGCAATGCACTTACTAACAGGCCTGCATAAACGCCCGGGTCAATATTTATTTAATCTAAGCCCTTAATTACGAGGGAAATCGGAAGTATGTCCGAGAAGTGCTGTTGAAGCATGGGTTTGATCTACGGGGAAAAATAACCTACTGTCCAGCTAGAGTTCTATTCAAATCGGGGCGAATAAAAGCTTGCGACTTGTACCAAGCTCTAAAGCACTGAAGAATCCTATGTATGCATGTACACCAAGATAACACTGGTTTGTTTATTCCTCTTCTGACGGGAGGGAAGCTGGAGCCAATCCCAGGTGACTCTGGATGGCGAGAGGCGGGGTTACACCCTGGACAGGTCGCCAAACAGAGCCAGACAACCATTCACACCTACGGCCAATGTAGAGTCGCCAATTAGCCTAATCCCCTCTGTGCACGTCTCTGGACTGTGGGAGGAAACCGGAGTACCCCGAGGAAACCCCCACGGACACGTGGAGAACATGCAAACTCCACACAGAAAGGCCCCCAGGTCGACCCCGGGGATCGAACCCAGGACCTTCGTGCTGTTCTAACGACAGTGCTAACCACTCAGCCACCGTGCCGCCCTTATGCTTGGTCTGTAAGATTTATAATTTACAAGTATACTTATCTTTCCTGCGCCTGGGTTACAAAGAAATCCTAAGAATGATTTAACCATAGCACATGTATACATTTTCGACATCGCTGTGAGCTTGACACTTCCATCCATCCGTCCGGCCATTGTCTATACATTATGCATGCTTAATCGTTATTTGCCAATCCGAGGCGGGGTACACCCTGGGCAGGTCGCCGATCGATTGCAGGGCCGGCACAAAGACGAATACACTTACATTCACACCTGTGGGCAATTTCGAATAGCCAGTTGATCTAATTGGGTGTGTCGGAGGAAACCAGGGCACCTGGAGCCTGGCACCCACGCAGGCATGGGGCGAACATGCATATAACATGGACGGGGCAGTGGTAGCCTAGCAGTCAGGGCATTGGCCCTTCAATTGGAAGGTTCTAAGCCCAGGACCGACAAGGTACCCTGTGGAACCCTGAGCAAGGTCCTGTCCCCAAGCACTGCTCCCCGGGCGCTGCGCTGTTTGGCTGCCCCCCGCTTCACCAGGTGAATGGGTTAAATGCACAGAAGTGATTTCACTGTGTCCCGCTATGCTGCGCTGTGGTGTGTTTCACGTCTGACAGTCACTTAAATCACAAGTGCACCCAGAAAAGATCCAGGTTCAATCCCAGAACCTTCTTGCTGTGAAGCGACATTGCTAACCACTGCACCGCCGCGCCGCCCACTTGACACTTCTCTGATTGAATTATCTGTTTGTTTGTTTGTTTGCTCTTCCCTGCGTGCTCAAAGCGTACAAGAGGCGTTCCCGTACCTCCCGGGTTGATCAGGGTACTTCTGCTTGCAGTATGCCTCCAGAGAGGCATAAACCTTCTCCCTCAGAGCCTCCACCTCGCTGGGGTTCGACAGGCCTTTGGAGTCTAGATGTGAACAAAGAACATCATGGGTAGGTATTTTTTTGTTGTCGTTTTTTCACACTCCTTCCTGCATGGGAGTTTGTCAAAAATGTCAAATTTAATGAATCAACGTTGAGTTTCTCGCCCTATATTTAGTAAACTCAGGAGAGGATTAGTTGGGGTAGGGTGGGGGTAAAAAGCATTTGAAGGGTAGGAGACGTACGTGACGACAGGAGGACGGGAAAAGGGTGCACTCTTAAAACAATTACTGAGACACACAGACTTGGCAGAACAAAATGTGAGCCCATGCAGGAGGGAAACGACAGAACACAAAGGATATCGGGAGGATTTTACGGGCTGAACAGGTAACTTGCGGATCCTGCACTCCTTCGCACAAAATCGCAGCCTCGCAAAATTCTAACGCCGGGACGTGACGAGGGATCCTTGCTGATTTTTCAGCAGAATTACGTATGAACACGACATCACGGGGAAAACCCCCCCAACATGAGAGTAGGTGGGCGATGACGTGATGAAGCGACGAAGCAACGCGTGTGATTAACCCAGAGTCGGGGTGATCACCTGGGAGATCGCTGTCGAGTAAAGAATTCGTTGTTAAGTGGACTGAAGTCGCGTTTTATTTCGTTCGGCTCGGGGGAAATCCTACACGTCTGCTCGAGGCGAGCTCCGGCGAAACACGCCGTACGGAGTGAGCGAATCCCTTCTTTCTTCTGTGCTCACACCTCAATCAATCTCTATGGAGGGCTCCGTAGAGAGCTCGTAATTAGGAGAACGGGAGCAGTAGTTCTGTAACTCGCTTTAAAAGAGGACGAGCAGAGGCACGAAGCGCCCGGCCATCTGCGGGGAAAAATAAATAAATAAAAAAAAGAGCGCTTGCTTTGTGTGATGAACCAGGACTCATTAAACCGTGTGCTCGCTCGGTCCACTGGACTACAGTATCTTGAGGAATCACCCTGTGGAACCTACACGGTTTCTTGTCGCTGGGGTGGAACCGTTCAAGGAACATTTAGGGCATTTTTTTAGTGCATGTCTTTTTTCCTGGTAGCTTTAAATAGCATTTGTGTCAAAGCTTTAAAGGTACGTCAGTCACACCTAACGTTTACGTACCTTAAATTATATATATATATATATATCTTTATATATATACACACACATAAAGGTGCACCCCCAGTTATGCTGGCCCGACTTACGATTTTACGAAGTTACAGTGACGATTGCGATACGCGGGGAAAAGACTCCCGGGTAGGCTAGGCTAACCTAGGCTAAGCAGTGGTTCGACATATGATATTTTCCACTTACGATGCGGATATCGGAACGCATCTCCATCGTCACCTGACGACCTGTATTTATATATATATATATTTTAAGGAACAAAACATATCTTATTATTCGTCCAACCCCAGAGACAAAGCACAGTATAAGACAGTGTATGTCTAATGCTGATTGTGCGTATCTGAAAACAAGAACGTTTATATGATTAGGGTTCGAATGAATGTAAAAACCCTCTCATATGGCCTTTAAACCTACTAAATGTCTGGTTTGTTTACTTTCTGGCTGGTGTGGATTAGAAAAAAAACCCGAACGTAAACGCGATTTGAACTTGAGACGCAGCTCGTGACGAAATTCACGGCGCCAGCGGAAAGTGTCCAAGAACCTGTGCGTTTAACATGGCCGTGCTAGCGCACGGAAACAAACATGGCACGAGATCGCGGAATATTTTACAGGTCGACGTGGAAACTCGACGGACAGTGAGGTTTTAACTCATGTTGAAGGAGCTCCTCGTGTTAGACTCGTGTCGTCTAGTGGACGTGTACGACAATCCTCCCTAGGTGTACAAAAGGTATGCGGGAGAAAACGCACGCGACGATGCTCCTGCTTTGACATGATGTTGATTTTTTTTTTTTTTTTTTTTGCGAAGGAGCAGTTCGGGTCGGGGGAGCAGACGGTCTTCGATCGGATTCTCGGGTGAAAATGAAATCCAACTCTGGGTTCGAATGCCACCGCTAGGGAGAAATGACCTTCCCTATTCGATTCAAGTGAGAACGCGTAACTGTTTGACCTGCTAATGCGTACGCGGACACTAATGCGATGTCTTATATCGCGTTACCTTCTGCGCTTCTGAAAAAGAAACTGAAACAAGGAAGGACACGCAAGACGGTACACCGAGAAAGACTTAGGTTAGTCAGGTCGCAGTCCAGGAGGATAAAGGAGAGGTTCATGAGGCGGTGGCGTGTGGTGTGGGTTGTCCAGAACACTACCTGGGTTAAACAGCACTATGGCTCGTAGGCAGCCCAGCTCGGTCTTATCCATCTGCATGTCCCTCATCTTTGACACCAACTCTGTGAGCACTCTGTAGAACAGAAAACAAGATTTATGTTTAAAAACCTCACATAGGATGTAACTCATTATAGCACAGCGCTCTTGAATTCTTGATTCTGATTGGTCAGATGGCGTTACTTCAGGTTTTGTTTTTTTTTAATAATTATTTTAGCAGCTCTGACCCAGTAGTTCTGGATGTAATTCAAATCACAGGTTTATATTAACTTGCATAAAGGGTAGCTAGACATGGTGACGTTTTCTGTGAGAAGAGCAAATCTGCCGCTTAAGCCTGTTCAGGGTCGCGGGGGAAGCTGGAGCCAATCCCAGCTGACTTTGGATGGCGAGGGGCGGGGTTACACCCTGGGCGGGTCGCCAATCCGGTGCAGGGCGGCACACAGAGACAGACGACCATTCACACTCACATTCACACCTACGGGGAATTTACAGTCGCAAATTAGCCTAATCCCCTCTGTGCATGTCTTTGGACTGTGGGAGGAAACCGGAGAACCCGGAGGAAACCCACACGGACACGGGAAGAACATGCAAACTCCACACAAAAAGGCGTCCAGGTCGACCCCAAGGAGCGAACCCAGGACCTTCTTGCTGTGAAGCAACAACGTTAACCATTTAACCACTGTGCCACCTATCATGACCAATAACTGCAACTAAACCTTTGTGTCTGTCTGTTTTTTCCCCAAAAACAAAGCTAATGTAGCGTCTAGTCTGCTTAATCCAAAGAAGAAGAAAAAAAACAGATGTTTCAGTATGGACCTGAACAAGACTGGAGACGTACACGAAGACCTAATGAGGTAGCACTGTGATGGTTCTCTAGCCTGTGAAAAAGCATCAGAAGGTTCCCACGTTGAACCAACGGCACAAGCACCAGTCCATCCCTAGCTCCTAGTTCCTGCTGGTGGAAAGAGGGTTTTATTCCTTATATATCACCCACTTTCCTTATTACCTTCAAGAGAACCATATGAAAATACAAAAAAACAAAAAAACCCATAAGAACTATCTGGGTGCTTGATTTAGAGCGCTCCTTCGTGTCACGATCGTTCTTATGAACAGCATGAGAAGGTCAGTCCAGGCATTTATAGTGCACAGCCCACAGGCACAGAGGCTCAGCTGCCCCGCTGCTTCGACTTCCAGCACAAATGACACGCAAATGGATTTCCTTTTGCACTTTCACTCTGAGCAGCTCATCATTTCTGCATGACCTGTGCCACCCGCGTTTGTGAATCTTTAATGAATACCGATGTTAATCAATAAAAGAGCTCCTGCTTTCTGCCCTTTCCTCTCTGGAGTCTGCTGGCGAAAATGCCAAGGTCGCTTCTCCTGCCCTTGCGTTGCAAATTGGCGAAATCACCTCTGGGTGCTGGCATTTTTAACCCAACCTCATTAGAAGAGAGCGTCAGTTTGCTCAAAAGTGGCCAAAACGTGCACGCTCCTAACATTACAGAGGGGTGTTTACCCATTTCATTCTGTATCGACTCGAGATCATGTACAGCTTGAAAAAGCTTAATCTGATGTGTCCTAGAAACATGCGCCCTCGTGACCTCTGACCTGTCGAATATGGCTCCGACTCCGGCACTGTGGGCGCTGTTCCTGTGCACGTGGAGCCCAGTGGCCAGCAGGATGCCGTCCTTTACGGCTATGGAGCGGTGCGAGAAGGACGCGATGAGCAGCTCGTTCCAGCCTGGGGGGAAATCAAATCAAATCAATCAATCAATTAATTAATTAATGAAATGATATGAATCATGATGTAAAGCCGAATGAAGAGAAGTTTCAAACTGCCAGCAAAACCCCCGGGACCTTCCAACCTTCCAACTAGGAAAAACCGAAGGAAATCCCACTCAAGTCGGAATTCCTGGTTAGAAAGGTGGGGAGGTCTCCTAAACCCCGAGTTCAGCGAATCAACAGGGGCGCATCACAGCATCCACAGTAAACACTGTCCACGGCACTGTTTTGAGGAGGAAAACACACACCACTCGGCGCCGTTACAAAGCTAAGAAAAGACGAGCGCGAAGGTTTTCCCCCCCCCCGCTTTCTGGCTCGAATGCACAAAAAATGATGGAATTTCAAATTTCCCGCTTCGGGTAGATGATTTTCTGCCGCTCGTCCGGGGGATCTTCGTGAATTTTACTCGGCTGAGTGGCGCAACATTTTACGAGATCATACCAGTCACCTTGACATGCTACGCTACACGGTTTAACTACCCGGACGAGCGAAATGCTTTATAGACAAATTCCTTTTTCACACTACATAAAGAGCTGGAGGTGAAAAAGGAATAGAATTTATCCAACCATGACCTGGAACTTCCTCTCGAAGCTTGGGGAAGCTTTCATGTAGCCCGCGTAACCACTTTCCCCTGCTTTAAACCCTCCCTAAATTCCATCCCTATTTTTCTCCCGGTTATTATAAACCCGAGGTCATGAAATGACAGACCATGGCCCAGGAGCATTTACGGTGCCTCTGAAAATGGCAGACCTACAGAAGGTTGCTCCTTAGAGTAAATACAGCGCCATTTTAGTCAAACATGAACACACCCCTGATGTAAACTGCTCTGATTTTTGTTTTTCTGCCCTAGTACAGGTAGTCCTCAAGTTATTATGGAGGTGTGTTCCGCCACACCCATCATAAGTCGAAAATATCGTAAGTCTTAGCCTAGCTCAGGTATCTCAGCCTAGATTAGCCTAGCCTATCCTACCCAGGAGTCTTTTCCTTGTACAAGACATGCTTTTGAATTAAAATTAGCTCTTGAAGCACACAAAAAAACCCGCGGTAATGCACTGGAGAGTACTCCGATACACAAGGGAACTCCGTGAGTTGCGCTAGACAGTGAAGCATCGCGTGAGGCGAGTGATCCGGGCATCGCCCACGTACTTCCGGGTGTCGCCTGAACGCCTGGGTACATCATACACTATTATGCTGGCCTACCAGCGATGCCTGCACGCGAATTTCAAACATTTTCGAAATATTTCACGACTTTTAGCGCACCGCAGTCATCATCGCAACCTCGAAAAGTCACAAATCGGGCCGTCGTAACTTCGGGGCGCACCTGTATTCCAAACCCCCCCCCCAAAAAACCCCTATTTACAACACGTGCATGCTTGTGTGCTGTCAAGAGGTGGCGTCCTCGCGCATACGCATGTGTCAATGCGTGAGTGCACTTGCCTGCTCGGAGCAGGATGACCTGATCGTCCAGGGGCAGTTCCGAGAAGTGCGGGATCCTCTTGGCCCATTCCACCAGGGTGAAGAGCTGCTTGTCCGCTGCCTGGCAGATATTCGTGACTGGGTCGTTGGGCTGTGGAGAGGCACAGGCACCAGTGAGCATCAGATCAATGGTTTATCCAAAACAGGCGAGAAGGGGCGATAAGAAGAAGTGAGTGAAACGGACCCCCTAGACACCTAAATACATGCTGCCAGACGGCTCCTGCACTCGAGACCTCGGATGTGTTGTTCATTTTTAATGGAGGCTTGGGTTTGTTTATACTGTGTATGTGTGCGGATTGCGGCGATTAGCAGAGTAAAAGGACAGCTCTTCATGTGCGTGCGTTGGTGCGTGCGTGCGTATGTGCGTGAAGCTCGGAGGCCGATGAGTAATCTCCTCCATGCAGGAAGGCGAAAACAACAATGCGTCTGAACGAGTCTCTCAGGAAATACCTGCAGAGAGGCAGCGTCAAAAATCCACTGTGTCCAAGCGAGCATTTCCTGCAGGAAGCTCGGCCGGACAGAAAGGCGCTCGACACGTTCTCGCTAGAAGGGTCCTCAGAGCAGGCGCAGCAGGAAAGGCTTCATTCAGCAGGACTATTTATCAACAGTGAATTTACTGTGAAAATCGACTCCTCTCGCACGCCGAGGCGTCAACATTGCGAACAAGGGAATCCTAGCAGGCAGACCAGCGTAGGTTGGTGGACGGGACGGATATTCGTTGTTCTCTTTCGAGAATAATAAGCTGTCTCCTGGATTACCAGAGCCAAAAAAAAAAAAAAAAAAAGGTTACTATCACGACTAAACCATAAATATTGGCACCCTTGTGCACGCCAATGACCCGTCATGGACGGGTCACTCTAGGCACAGGCTGAGACGTGGAAAAGGAAAAGGAGCTACGTGCCTTTATGTGGTGATTAAAAAAATGAGAGTGTGTGAAAAGAGTGAAAGGGCAAGAAGCGGAGGAGTGAAGAGCCAGAGCAGCGTGAGCAGCGCGTACGTGAAAAGACGTGAGCAAACATAATGCACGAATTTGAGTGCCTTTGAGTCTAAAGTGGTGACGCCCCGAACATGATTCAACAGGACATCTGGATCAATATGAGAATGTTTGCAAAAAAGCTAAAGTAACACCTCGTTTTTTATATACAGCTGGGGAGAGAATGGATAGAATGAACTATAATCCAATATACAGTGGAACCTCTGGTCACGAACGCCTCCGAAGATGAACAAATCGGTTTCTGATCAAAAATCCGCCTAAATTTTGCTTCTGGTCACGACCGCATACAGTAATCAGGTGGCGAACAAACAACGCCCCGGCCGTTTTCTCCTTCCGCTTCGTACGCGCCAATGTTTTCCTATTTTCTGTTTGCGTATTGCGTACCTAACAAAGACGCACGTGTCCCTTTAATCGGTCTCGGTCAGACGTGCGTTCAT
>JAQMCW010000011.1:17517708-17529859 GCA_030068335.1 Chrysichthys cranchii
CCATAATACACTTTAAAAACATGTTTTTGAGGCCTGAAACACATTCATTGGATTTACATTCATTTCAATGGGAAAAATCGATTCAGGTTGCGAACAGTCTCAGAACTAATTAATTCTGTGAGTCGAGGGTCTGCTCTACATACAGTTTTAAAACGCTCCTTCTGGACCAATGAAACCATGAAAGCGCCTGACGATGTTCGTGACTTTTAAATGAACGCTGCAGCTCTACGATCAAATCCTCTATAGATTTTTTCACAAGGTAAACAGAAAAACCACTGCATTCTGACCTAGTTTGGTTCAGTGATAAAACAGATACACACACACACACACACACACACACACACACAGAGCTGCCCTGGTCTGACTGCACGGATGGACTCGATGAACCGACTCTGCTGAACGCTGATCAGTCTTTGGCAAGCTGTCACGAAAATCTTCTAACACGTACAAACCACTTTCCCCTGGCAGAGCCTCCTTGCTTCACTCAACAACACACACACACACACACACACACACACAAACTAATCAAATGTACATCGTGTATTTCTTCCTATCTTCAATAAACAGGTAGTAATTCTGACCATGAAGCCCAAAACTTTATCACTACTTGACCGAGTGTCTGAAAACCATTCATGAAAGTCGGAAAGCAAACACTGTCCGAGCTTAAAAAAACAAAAAAGACCAAAAAAAAAACGCCCTGTGTGAGCAGCAGGCACCCGTTAGAGCAGAGTAAACACCCCCGAGGACGTTCTCGCACACGCTGCGGGAGGGACAGTTATCCTTTTCAGACCGATCGGACGCTAAACACCAGCTGATGTGGCCTAAATCAGCTTTATCGAGGGGAGAGAGAGAGAGAGGACACACGGTAATCAATTACACACTGAACGGAGAGGATCGTCTCCGACACTGAGCGATAGCCGGCTGGGGGATTGCGAAGGGCCATGGAGAGTTTAATCACCCATAACCTCAATTACAGAGCTACACTCAGACTCATAAAGAAGCAAAACAAGATCAACTCCTGCTCTTGAATTCCAGTAAACCCTCTGCACAAATACACACACACACACACACACACACACACACACAAGCTAGGACAAAGAGCAACACAGATTCCAGCCTGGCACGCGGTGTAAAAATAGCAACACCTTGATTTAGGGAAAAAACAAAACAAAACAAAAGAGTTCATACCATTCACACGGTTTCAACAAAAGATAATATCACGTATTTTCCCCCTTTTTTTTATTTTTATTTTTTTTACACCACGGTAACGACGTGACGTTACATCACACTGTGATTAGCTATTAGCAGAGTCCTAGCTTTTTTTCATTCAAGCTAACCCAGAATACGCAGCAGCCTGAGAATACCGAGAACGCAAGCGATCCTGCCTGCGCAAACTGAAATCTAACGTCATACCGTGGACCCTCGACTGAATTCGTTCCGAGACTCGATCACAAAACATGAGAAGCGCCGCCATATCCCTCCTCCACCGTCCACCTACGCCAGCGACTACGTCTCCACCGCAAAGGGAACGCGCATTAAAATCATCTGTTCATTTCATTTAGGTTTATTTTTCTATAATTAAGGTGATTTTAATTTCATTCCATGTTTTATGGCCGCACATAAACCCATAATACACTTTAAAAACATGTCTTGAGGCCTGAAACACATTCATTGTATTTACATTCATTTCAATGGGAAACCCTGATTCGCCTCGCGAATAAATCGGTCCGCGAACGGAGTCTCGGGACGGCGTCAGGTCGTGAGTCGAGGTCCTGCTGCACTAATACGAGAGTGACTCAACTATGAGATGGAGTTGTTTTCAGCTCTTATGACGCCTTTTGGTATTTTTATATAGTATACAGATGCCAGTGTGTGACACGGCGTCAGAAACCACACAATCTATATCTGAGATCCTGAACTTAACGTGGTCCTAATTACCAGGTAGCTACATCCGCCTCAGAGCTCCAGTGCACAAACAAACTTCAGACATAAAATGTGTCAAGAGTGACAAGACTACGCTGCACTGCATGCTCAAACACCCAATGTGTTCCTCTCTCAAATACACACACACACACACACACACACATATATATGCTGCAGTCTCACATACAGATCTAAGCAGGGATTACGCTTCCGGTCTTTATCAGCGCTTTCCCACACACCCAAGAAGCCCGGAGTCTTCATCCTACCTCATCCGTCCTTTCTCAAACAGCACATATGCACCCGTACAGGGTAAAAACCAGGCAAGAGAGGGCAGGGGTCACGACCGCCACCTGACCCTGAGCTTCTGCTTCCGAAGTGTGCTGGAAAACGTTCCTCTCACACCAAGCACCTGATCCAGCTTGCTGATTACACAAAGCAGTAAGCTCCCCTAATGAGTATAAGACACACTGTACACAAACACATGCTCTGAATCACATGCTCTCGTCCGCACGCCTACACACTCCTCTCATTCCTTTCACACACACCCTTTTGTTGTTTTTTTTTTTTTTTTTTTTTTTTTAATAAAATCTGCGGTACTTAATATGACGGATTACCTGCCAGCAAAAGGGGAAAAAAAAAAGAAAAGAATAACTTCTTGTTCTCCAGAGCCCGTGACGGTACCTGTAGCTTTACAAATCATTTTTAATTGACAATGCTACGGATTTTTCCGGACAAATAGTTTCACAGAATGGGAAACAAACGTGGCATTGGACAAGCCTGGAATGTGACCAGTGTGGGATCTGAAGAACTCGTATATATTTTTTAGAGAGTCGGAAAATCCGTGTTTATTTGAACCACCCGATCGTTAAATTGTACGGTATGTGAACTGTATCCGGTTATGTTACGTTACGCACTCGGAAGGGAGCAGGAACCGCCCTTTTCTGCATACGCGAACTCTCAAACGGATACGATTGGCTAGTTTTGCTGTGATTGACGGAAGAGCCAGAGGACGCCGTTCCTTCAACCCAGAGACCGTGAATAACTTTGCCTCACTGAGACCTGATGCATCACTCAGGAGCTTTATTTACACACTTTTCTGTCTGATGTCCATCGAACGGAATATTCAACGGGTTGTCCGAGTTTTAGCACATGCAACGTGGTTAAAAACATAAACAATATGTGGTAAGATGTGTAACCACCCAAAAGTTTATTTTTTTTTTCTCTAACAGCTCGGTACGTAACGATATATAATCGCCGATTCGAAAAGATGGAAATTAAAAAAAAAAAGAACCGTGCTTAAACATACTTTTTCCTAGCTGTAATTGAGGTATTTAGACATCAGAGGGAGGTAACGTACAATACCCAGAATACGCGCGACCTCACTACAGGCGGAAGTAACGCAGGACACTCGGAAAGCCTTGAAAAAACATGAGAGAAAAAAAACAGATCTAAATTGGGAACGAGCTTTTGCGCGATTGTCTTTACCAATAGATTCAACCAGTAACCAGAGCTATCTTTTTACACGCTGCTGAAAGCTAAAGAAAAGAGAAGCGAAAGGATGTAGCTGTTTTATGTTTAAACTGACTCCAGCCTTCACGAATGTTCATAACTACAGGTAGTCCTCAAGTTACGATGGAGGTGCGTTCCGCTACACCTATCGCAAGTCGAAAATATCGTATGTCGAACCAGTGTTGAACCACTTAGCCTAGCTTAGGTATCTCAGCGTGGCTTAGCCTAGCTTAGCCTAGCCTACCTAGGAGTCTTTTCCTGTAGAAGACATGCTTTTGAATTAAAATTAGCTCTTGAAGCACACAAAAAACCCGCGGTAATGCACTGTACGGTACACCGATACACAAGGGAATTCCGTGAGTTGCGGGATTGAATGAGGCATCACGCGAGGCGAGTGATCCGGGCATCGTCCACGTACTTCCGGGTGTCATCAGTGTACTTCCAGGCATCGTCCGAACGTCTGCGTACATCATACACCGATGCCTGCCCACGAATTTTAAAAATGTTCTAAATATTTTACAATTTTTAGCGCATCGTAATCCTCATCGTAACTACGAAAACTCGTAAGTTGGGCTGTCGTAACCCGGGGAGCACCTGTATTAAATAAAAGCATGTTAGGAACTTTTATTTTTTCATTTTTAATAAAAAGGAATATGTTCCTTAACAGGCTATTATGTTTTACTCCTCCGTTGACTATTAAGGAAATGAAACAAAATCGAATCGTGAATCGAATATCGTGAATCGACTTGAATCAACCGAGTGAATCGTTTCATGCCTCAGGTAAGCGCGCCCTGAAGACGTCTTAAAGCTGTGAAATGGCCGCAAAAACCACTGTGCCTGAGCTGTTTCAGTGGAAACGATAACACACACTGACACACGCGTAACGCAGCGCTAGACAAAAATCACACTGACGCAAACTTCCCGTGATGTGAACGATCTTCCGTAAAAATGCGCAAGTCGTGAAATTAATTAACGCACCGAATGAACATGATGCTCACAGGCACCTAGGAGCATTTATACAATGCACGGGTCAGCTATTATAAGTGTGAAGATCGGAGTCCTGACCTCTGACCTGACCAAAGTCCTCCTTTATAAATAACACGTCGCACAGCGCAAAGAAAGTTAAAACCCCGACGGTGCGTCTCTGTCAGCTCAGAAACCTCAGCGACGCCTCAGTGTATGCACAGCCCATCGGTTGAGCAACGAAACCCAGATAAATGTGTATTAGTCACGAAAGCAAAGGTCAGCTCTAATCTGCACTCGTTCTATCAACAAAAAAGAGGCAGATCAAAAGGCTGCCTCCACCAGCCGCCTCCAACAGCGATGCGGCATGAAAAGAGAAGCCGCCTCTGTAGACGCGAGAAGGCTCTGTGTGCTTCACACGGTGCGCCTTTATCAGACGGATCGCTCTTGACCGCGGTGCAGACGTGCGATCTCTTCTTTCGTCTCTTCCGTTCTCTTTCACGCTTTCTGTCACCGCTTGACGAGCGCTGCACAGGCGCGACGCGTTAAAACCACAAATTATGACCAGATTCTTCTGAATAACGAGGGCGGGTTTACTATAATGCAGAAGAAGAGAAATACGCCCCGAGAATCCGTCCTTCACCCCATTTGACGCAGATGTACGCTAAATATGTGTGTGTATTTCGGTCGGGTTCGGAGACGGACGCAGACATTCGCAAAAACAGCAGCGCAAACCGGATAAACGATAACGCTGACCATAAGCGGCAAAATCGAACCCGAGAAACATGAGGCTCAGCCGATAGCGGGAAAACACTCGTCTTCGGCTGCTTAATCCTGTTCAATTGCTGTGGTATAAAGATCATATCCAACCCCCCCCCTCTAGTCAGAGTTCTCAGGCGGCAAAACTCCCCATTTGGTTGATTATTTTTCAAATCCGGCATGCCCCTGTGTGTTTTATTCCGCAGACGGCATGTTATAATGTACTCATGAGATAATATATTGAAATCGATGGATGTGAGGACATGTCTCTCTTTGGCTTTGCATGTGTATGTGTGTGTGTGCGTGTGTCTGTGTGTGTGTGTTTTCATGGACGTGGGAACATTTCCTTCAATTCCTCAACCTTTTCCTTTCTCTCCGAGCACAAACAGGAAGTGGGAAGCCTCTTTCGTCCTGAAGTGAGACGCAATGGGACACACGCTCCAGGAGTGAGGATTACAAGCAAACATGGAGCGCCTGAAACAAACACACACTCGACCTATGCCAATTCCACGTTTACACACTCTCTCTGTCTCTCTCTCTCTCTCTCCCACACACACACAAACACAAACACAGAGACTGGATGAGTGTGTGAAATTCATAGTAAGGTCCCTGCTACGCTCCCCCTCTCGCAGATTTAAGGAGATTATCATTTACTGGCAGCTGATATGAATCCTGATTACTTCCTTGAGCCCTACTGTTAAAAAAAAAAATGAAGAAAGAAAGAAAGAAAGAAAGAAAGAAAGAAAGAAAGAAAGAAAGAAAGAAAGAAAAAACAACCCAGGGAAAATCACCAACACAAATGAATGGAGTGTGAATTTGTTCTGGACGCTCGAGCCAAGCCTCGGTTATACAAATCTCTGCTTCCGTCCTTCAAAACGCACGTCCAGATGCTACAACACTGAATTCCCTGGATCCTCCGAACAGCAGCTCTGATATCCGCCAAGCACGGGTCGGTCAGTCAGCATTCGTTCTACGACGTCACCGTAATATCGCACTGTAAGCTTCGAGATATCTCAACATATCACGGCACGTGTGTATACCCTAGTTCTGTTACGGTCGTCCCGCGCCATGTCGCGGTTCACCTCTCGCGGCTTCGCTGTATCGCGGTTTTTATATGCGATATAAAAAACATAAAAAATGTTCATTCAAACATTAAAGGAAGGATATTAAATCAAAATGAAATACAGTATGGATTTCATCGGCGGATGAACACACGATGAAAACGCAGTGTACGCCACTACTGCTTGACCTTGTACGTGGCGCACTATTGTGTGTACTGATGGATGGGAGGCGCCCAACCAGAGCGCTGTGTTCTGTATCCTGAGCTCTGATTGGCTCACTGACTGTTCATCTCATCGTCGTCACCTTCGTCGTCATCAGGACTGCACGCCTAATTCGAGTTCATTTCATTCATTCAGGTTGTAGTATACGTCACTGGTATATAGTACGCATGGAGAATTTTATATGTTGTTAAAATGACGTCGGTTTAAGAGTGTAGAAAGTGTTTAAGAGCATGGGACGTGTTTATAAGCGAGTGGGAATGGTTTAGAAAGCCTTAACATATATATATATATATAATAAAATCAGGTGGAAAAGTCAGGTGATCAGGAGGGAGCGCTAGGATTGGGTAGGGCAGCTGTAAACAGGAAGTGACCTCACTGGCGGTAAGTACGCATGTAGGATTTTATATGTTGTTAAAATGACGTATGTTTAAGTGTGTAGAAAGTGTTTAAGAGCAGAGGAAGTTTGGGAAAGGTTAATAAGAGAGTGGAAATGCTTTATAAAGCCTTAAAATATATCTAAATAATAAAATAAATATGAGGCCGCTACTTTGCGGATTTCACCTTTTTTCTTTTTTTCCTTTTCTTTTTTTTTTCTTTTTTTACCTTCTTTTGTTTTAAACCTTGAAATCACCCGACGTTTCACGAGCGATCCCAGTGGTGCGAAAAACAAACCACGCCTCGCCCAAGACCTGTCGGAGCCTGCGAGCGAGCAAGAATGTCTAGTAATAAAGTTTTAAAAAACAACAACAACAAAAAAAGTCAAACGGGATGCGATATTGTTCCTGAGATTCCCTCTGATTATGTATCCTGTGTCTTTGTGTTTGGGTGTGTGTTACACGGACTTATTAGTCATGTATCAGACCAGATTGGACACAATGGCACCTGTGATCGCGAGCGGAGTCGGATTTTACCATCCCGAACCGTGAGCCGCTGCTTTTGAATAAATGTAAAAGTGACTGTGTGTGTGTGTGTGTGTGTGTGCGTGATGGTGTCAGATGAAGCGGTGCTATAAAAAGATCCAGCCTCGTGCTGTTGTATAAGCACATAGTGGACGCGCACATGTCCGGAGCGGATCACAATACGCCAGGACAGATGGCTGTGGAGGTGTTAAATATACAGCATTGCCGTCCTGGGTTACAGGCAGCTGCCGCGGACGAGAAAATACCCGACCGGGAGCTACAGTTAATCTGCAGAAGGCGTCCTGGAGAATATTCAGAAGTGTGGGCCGTTGCACTTCGTCTGGTCGGCGGGGAGGAACTACTGATGGGCGCATTGGAGACTCTTTCCGCAAAAAAAAGGGAAAAGAACAGAAACAACGGAAAGAAAAAAGAAATAAACATCGCTCACAACATTCGTGTTAGCGATTACGCGTTTACGTTGTAGCGAGCGCTACTCTCAGGGCGCCTGTTACGGAAAATCGATCAACACATTACGACCGATCAGATTCGGGAATTCGACAAGAGATATCGGCGACCCAGTGGCAGAAGTGGAAGGTGAGAAGATTCAGAGAGGAAAACCGGGTCTCAGAAGGGCTTCGTATTAAGCTCTGGCAAGGCAGCTGTTATCTGAGGAACTGCACCATATGGCACCGTGCGCTTTATAGAGTCAAAAATCACAGTGTTCCAAAGACCGTTTACAGAAATAGAGCTTGGTGTGAAACGCACATTTAGAAAATAATGGGGATGGGCTACCATTTTCGCCTAAGTGCAGGCGGGGGGAAAAAAATCCTATAAAACGCTATATGCTACATGGAGACAGAGCGGCAGAGCTATTTTCAGGGTTTAGAAAGAAAGTAGGCTCCTGGTACGACAATGTAAAACAGTCCAGCGGGACCTCGGGTCACGAGCATAGTCCGTTCCAAAACACTGGTCGTGACCTGATTTGGTCGTGATCCGGACCTAATTTTCCCACTGGATTGTATGTAGATACGATTACTCCGTCCCAGACCCTACGACCTGTATGTAAATATTGTTGCTTTGTTTTTCTTCAGATTTTTAAGCACGAAAATAGTTCATTATAGCATCGAATGCAAAGTGTAATAGGAAACAAAATGTCAAAAGCTTGAATAACACTGAGAAAACCTTGAGCGACAGGCAAAACGAACGTTGCACGAGTACGTATTAGACATCGACGAACCGTGCGCTGTGGACGGGTTTTTAATGGGTTTTAAGCACAGAAGAAAAAAAAAATAATCAAAAGTTTGAACAGTGCTTAATGATACAAAAACTTACGGGAAACAAGCAAGAAAACGAACCTTGCATGAGTCGACTTCTGGCGTTAAGGAAGTGAGGAGGAAGATGGGCGGGGCGGAGGTTACTGTACAGCCAATGAACGCACGTCTGAGCGAGACTGAATAAAGGGACACGTGTGTCTTTGTTAGGTACGCAATACACAATTGTACAATACGTGAACAGAAAATGGGAAAACCTTGGCGCGTACGAAGCGGAAGGTCAAAATGGGCGGGGCTGTGTTTGTTCGCCACCTGATTGCGTGCTCGTGACCAGGTGCAAAATTTTGGCGGATTTTTTGGTCGGGAACCGATTTGTTCGTGTTCGGAAGCGTTCGTGACGGTACTTTTTAGTTTTTTTGGTTAGTGGTTTAACGTGACATCCGTGTCCTCTGTGGTGGTTTTTTTTTTTTTTTTTTTTTTTTTTTTTTTTAAAAACCCGAATAACAAAATGCACAAAATTTGTTCGGTTTGGAACAAAATGGAAAGGAGCCGATTGGGAGTCATCGCATATTTGGAATCTGACTCACCGAAAAGAACCGCAGTGCCCCTTACTTGTGCACAGAATTACACAAAGTGCAAATACAACTCAAGAGCAAGGCTGCGTTCCAATACTTTCCGTACTTACATGAGTACACTTACACGTAGTACACAGTCCGCACTTAGGAAGTGCGCAGATTTCAGAATTTCAGTGTTGTTCCAAATCGCCTACTCCACCGTGGTGCACTACGATCACGACTCCCGCCGCGGCTCGTCACCCCGCCAAAAATCATCCCTGACTTTGAACGGCGAACAGATTTTTAACCCTTCACAGATTCCTAACTTGCAAAATGACTCCCCTAATGCAGGCTGTGTGGAAAATCCGTCCCGGCGGCCATTTATCTTTTATTTTTCAAGCCGAGTCGGGTCCGCGTCTTCCGCTAAGATGGCGGCCGTTCGGTGCGAAAAGTGTCCGTTGTTCCACACGCCAAAATTTGACCGTTATGAGGGCACCACCCGGGTCCTTTCAGGACACTTATTTTCGCCGCAATCGTAACGGGAACGCCCTACGTACTCAAACTAAGCACAGTAAGTGCAGAAAGTATGGATATTGGAACGCAGCCCAAGTACCCTGCATACAATAAAAAGGTCCTCCAGGTGTTACATTGCTCCTAAATTCGAAGAACGTTCTCATTAATCGTGTCATCTGCACATTATATACTTATAAACATACAAAATGTATGATTTCATCTTATTTTAAAGAGGCGGTGGATCCTGGGGTCCGGTTTCTTCATGGTAACTCATTCAGAGTCGTTGTCTCAGCAGTAATATCTATAATAGACACAAGGACAAGCTGCCACTGTGGTATTTGTTTTGCCCAGTCAAACACCCTATGCCCTACTTTTCCTCTCTGGAGCATCTGCCTGTGTGTTTAGCGTAAGTGTCGTGCGTTGCTAATGGTCTGTTTTACACAAGAGCTCACCTGAAAATGCCTTTAATGTTCCCAGATGGAAAACAGAACAAACAAAACAAAACAAAAAGCCACTGGCTCTTGAAGACTGAAACCTCCCGAGCCAACCAACAGACACGAGGTCTCATTTTCTTGGGGGTCTTCTGTCGACTTGAATGACTAGGAACAGGAACCGTAATCGTAGCATCACGACAGGAACGTCAACTACATCATCATTACTGTGCCCAGTATAACATAAGTGTTGAATCTTAACGTTACGAACGTCCTAAAACCCCTTTCCAAGCCCTGAAAATGAAACTACGCGTCCTGCCCAAAGCACTCTGGACGCTGTCGGTATGTAGACAGTATTGACTGCTGGCCAATGGAAAAAGCGCAGCTCCCGAAAGGTGCCAAAATTTCCGGTACATTTGCACACTTGATATTTTTCTCCCCGTAGTGTTCCAGGGAACGGCGGCACACCCAGGTGAGAACTTTCCATGAGCTCGGGAGCAGCAGGCAGCCACACACAAACCCTCGACCCTTAAAGAAAAGCCATCCTGGTGACTGCTTAAGTCTTCGCCACCCAGCATCCCTCGCTTCACGTGATCGCCCCTCAGACTGTTGCCCAACGAGAAGTCTGATAGCGTTCAGGCGACAAGCATGTTTCCCGTTTGAAGCAGACATGCTTGTGACGAGATGCCGGACGTGGCGCAGCAGGTGCTCCTGCGCTGACCTTCCACCTCATGAGATCGGCTCCGGAGGCATCTGGATCGAATGCTCGCTCGGCCTGGGCAGCTCCTTCCTCTCTGCGAGCATGATTCCGAGCATGTCTGAGTGCTTTAGTGTCAAAATAGACTCTCCGTCTCCTTCATGTGCCAGGACTGCACAGCACACGCAGCAGCATGCACGCTCCCCAGAGTCTCGAAAGGTCACCTGAGCCTTCTGAACACCGCTGAAGTCTTTGACATTCTGCACTTGAAAATGAAAAGATGCTGACGATAGGCGCTACGCACACACACCATCAGGGCTGCTGTCTGTCCTGGGTGGCTATTTGAGCAGAAGTAGTCTCTTGAGAGTATTAGTAAAATCAAGTCTTGCAGATCGTGTTTTTTGGAGATATTGGCGTGACGCGTTTCACCCAAACACCTAGATGTGGCACAAGATGGACGCAAAGAATTACTGCAGATCCTTTACCTGGGAAAAAAAAAATACAATGGCTGCCAAGACTAAAGCGCTTCTTGGAGACCACCAGATCTCGAAAAAGTTGCCTCATGTTAATCCTTGACCACCATAAATGAGGTGTTAGGTCAGTTAGGAAAGAGTATTGTATGCAAAAGTGGTTCGCAATGACGACGTTTCGCACCATGTGCAGACTTCATGGGGTTTTTTTTTGTTCCCCCAGGGGAATGCACGGCACGCTCATGTTATGAAACGTTATACCACTGAATTTCCATAGATTACCCTGAGAGACCCTAGAACTTTTAACCCTATAGAGGTATAAAAGTTGCATTTATTGACTGGTCCTCTGGATTAGGTCCAGTGCTGCTTACGGCCTTTGCTTTTAATAAGTCGGGATTTTTAACGGAACCTAAAAACGGCTCCGATACACAGTAGGAGCAGGAAGCTGGCCGTTAAAACCAGGACCGAAAACAAGACTGGATCCTTGGGAAAAATAAACTGTGTTTAATCATATTTGAGTAAATTAATTCTTTACGAATTATACACACACACACACACACACATATATATATATGTATATATAATATACAGTGGAACCTTGGATTGTGAGTAACTTGGTCCGCGAGTGTTTTGCAAGACGAGCAAGAAATTGCAATAAATTTTGACTTGATGAACGAGCGAGGTCTTGCAATACGAGTAGTATGCGTACGCTTCGTCTCCCGAGCGTCACGTGATCACAACTTCTCTCTCTCACTCAGTGTGGGATCGTGGCTCACTCGTATAGTCAACATCCGCGCTAGCGTATACTGTTAGTGTGTGTGCGAAAATGGCCCCCAGGGAGATGTGTAAAATGTGGGAAAGAGTGCAAAACTTTGTAGA
>JAQMCW010000011.1:17560597-17578954 GCA_030068335.1 Chrysichthys cranchii
ACACACACACACACACACACACACACACACACACACACACACACACACACACACACACACACACACAGAGTTAAAGAGAAAAAGTGAGAGACAGAGAGATGATATAAAGTCAAAGAGGCCTAAATAAAATCTGAAAGACAGAGTGAGGGGTGTAAAAGAGCTGGAAGATTGGAATTTTAAAGAAGGGAGAAAAACAGGAGGGAGAGTGGGAGCTGTTTGAGATATAGCATCGTACGCATACACCCCGGATTCTAGACGCATAAACACACTTTACTGCCCGAGACACTGTTCTAGCTTTTAGCACCTGAACCGCTGAAAACAGCCATCTGAACTCGTGTTAGACCGAATCGAATGTTAGGTCAGACTGGAAAATCTGATCTTTGAGAATTCTGTCAAAATCACAATCGACTGGTGGAAATAATGCAAATCTTTCATCTTAACTTCTTGTGCCATTTCAGGAAATTGGTGATGAAACCATTTTATTGAGGATGTGTGCTTGATATAACTAAATGTAACGTAGAAGTCATAGAGCACTGAGTGGTGGTTTTGGGTATTTTGAGGGGGGTTGCAGGAAACAGCTTCCTCGGCTTTAGTGAAGACACAGGAGCTTGTGTCAACCAGAGAGAGACAGAGAGAGAGAGAGAGAGAGAGCAGAACAGGTCTCTACAGGTGGATATAATATACCTGCACACACCCACCCCTCCAACACACACGCATGGACTCACACACAAACAAACACTGCTGACAAATCTAGTTCCAACATGTCGATAGAACGAGTTTACCCGTCTCACTGATGGAGCAGGAACTCTTCATATCCAGATCCACACGTTCCCAAGGGACACCTCGAATTAACACAAACTTGCATTCTTCCTACTTTTTTATTTTTTTTACTTGAATCTAAGGGCAAATTTTTAAATACATGAGTTGAAACACAAGATAATTTCTGTCCTCACACATGGAGTTCGGAAGAGATTCGCTGAAATGAAAGAACATCGCTTAGATCTTTCCCTTAAAGTTCATTGTGCCCTGAAGAGAAACCACGACAGAGCAAATCTTTTCCCAAAAAGTTCCCAGTATTTCTTAAGTAAATAGTTACCAATGTCCAATAACACCGTAATATTTGGAGGCTATCATCTCGACAAGAACGCATCAGAGGATGTTTCATCGCTGGCTGTAAGCAGTGACTGAAGCATGAATAGCAGGAATATTTCAACGTTTCCCATAGATCTGCTCACTACCTTTAGTACTACACCTATCTAGTTCAATAAATGAATTAAGGTTTTTTTTTACCCATACCTGCATGATGTCATGCACTGTGCTGCTGCCACATGATTGGCTGATTGCATAATTACATGAGCGCTCATGTACATAAAGATTGCAACTGTCAACTCTCTAAGTCACCACCTGATAATGACCTCATGACTTGCGCACTTAAAGCTACAGTGTGTTGGATTTTTATGTTAAGATGTAAAAAAAAAAAAAACCCAACAACAACAACAACAACAACAACTTGATTACTGAGTTAGGGGAGTAAACCAATATACAATGAACAATGTAAGCATTAATTAATAATTAGTAGGAATAATTTCAGAGACATGAGGTATTGTAAGATTACAGCAGAGCTAATACTTTAGCTAGCTAGTTAATTTTGGGTGACTAGATTATGTGCTGCCACAGGATGAGTACCGTATTTTCTGGACTACAGAGCGCACCGGAATATACGCCGCACCCCCTAAATTTTAAAAGAATTTTTTTTTTTTTTTTACATATATTAGCCGCACCAGACTATAAGCCGCAGATATATACACGTTGTGAAATGAGATATTTCCACAAGAAAGTTTTAATAAATGTTTATTTACATACCTTAATGTGCGTGTCATGCTTCTTGCGTCAAGTGCCAAAAACTACCGGTAATGTCTTCTTCTGTGCATTGATCTGTTGCGTCTTTCACGTTTTAGCGCCCCCTGATGGCAGTTAGCGAAGAATATTCTATAGATAAGCCGCACTGGTGTATAAACCACAGGGTTCAAAGCGTGGGGAAAGTAGCGGCTTATAATCCGGAAATTACGGTACTGTTATGTTCCCTAGAAGCTAGAAGGCCCAATATTCACTTTTGCAAACATTTCTGATGCTGGAGATGCCTTCCTTAAGTTAAATGAACACTAACAGCACGTTTAGTCTCCGTGAACTAGTCGTTGCTATAGAAACGACAGAAATGATGAACGGGTCGATATAAACCTCAGGCGGTTAAAGAGAACGAATTGACAATCAGATTGGACAATTCAACACCTCTTTCACATATGTCTCATGAGCTCATTCAGAACGCAACGATTGTGATCACAGCCCAACCCGACCGCCCCCGCCCCCGCACACACACACGCACCCGCACACCAACACAAAAGCTGGCCGAAAACGCACTTATCACATCGACCTCATCCAAAGATGTCTCTGTTTTACTCTGAAAACAATTCCACACGCCACCTCCTCGTGTCCCTAATAGAATATTTCCCAATCAAATTCATCCAGGATCATGATTCACGCTCAAGGATTAAATTTCAGCCTCCAATAGGAGCGAGCGATTTCCATCAGGATTAGTGTGTTTAAACGGATCAGGAGGTGTAGCAGGGGTTTCTTTTCAGTTTTTTTTAATTTTTTTTATGGCAAGCTGTGTTCCAGCTCCGTCTCGCTCTCTCTTGGCTCAACCACTTCATTAGGCTCCCTATGCAATAGGTGGATGTGTGGGGGGGACTGGTCGCATGGGCCCAATTTAGGCCGCAATAAAAACGTGGAAAGGCTCGACCTGCGGCGTAATGGGACTCTCTCTTTTATTTATTCGCTTAAAAAGGACGCCGAACGCAGACGACACGAGGGAGAGGAGGGACGAAGTCGGGGGCTGAAATCAAACGAGCGACCCGTAAATTCCAGGGATTTTCTCCAGATGTTGCAGAAGTGCTCGCTGAGGCGCGCCAGATGTGCCGGGTTTTTTCGAGACTTCCTCCGTCTCGCTTTCTTGTCGTTTCTTTTTTGTTCGACGAAACAAAAAAACTCCCGTAGATCTGCCTCATGTCAAGAGCCGCAGCTTATTGGAAAGACTGACGGCTACATGGGTACAAAGGGGTCGGGGGAAAAAACAAAGCAAAACACCGTTACTATTCCTACCACTCCTACAAAAAAGAGTAAACTGAGTAAACGGAAAGGGAAGATTAGCCTGAAACATTCCATAGCCGCATGATGAAATGAAACAAAATCCTCAGGTGGAGAGTGGTTTTCTCCAGTGTAACACATTTAGTGGGAGCTGTGGTTAATCCTGTGGTCCCCCCCCCACACACACACAGTAAAACGTCCCAGGGTTCCTACTCCGCCCTCAGACCGTGACCCAGACACAACCTTTAACCCAAAATGTCCCAGACAATACAAGAGCCATAAGCTTCTCTGCATAGTGCACCTCTTAAACACACTTAAAAAGCGTATTCAGGTTTTGCCAGACTAGAAGCAACACTACCACACACACACACACACACACACACACACACACACACACGCACGCACGCGCACTACAATCTTAGGCTGTCTCCTGTTCGTCGCCGCCGGCTGAAACAGAAGAAACCGTCCTAAATGTGACACTTGAACTTGTCGGGGCCGTTTTCTGCAGGCGTTGGAATGTAAGCCCTGTGGAATGCAGTACATTGCTGCTACACACACACACACACACACACACACACACACACACACACACATGCTCATACACACTTCCAGTGCCTGCCTGCCTGGTCTGCCTGCTGCTTATCTCCCCCTGGGCTTTTCTCCCGTTCGAAATGTTCTTCAAGTGCCATCGTAAGCATAAAGGCTCCTCAGCTGGTAGTCTAGACGAACTCACAGGACAATCGCCAAACCACAACAGTCTCCTGATCCGATGCCATAAGTGCTCTGAAATGACTTGAACAGCTCAAGGGGAAATACAACTTACACACACACACACACACACACACACACACATCAGTAGCAGGTAGTGGCACTCAGGTTTAAAGGGCTCTGGCTCACAGCTCAACAGCCTCTTAATGATAAGCAGGATCCTCGCACTAGGGGGATGATAAGAGCACGACTTTTCTCCTCCCTAAGCACACGGCTCTGATTAGCGCCTCTAAAGCCCCGATCAAAAACATCCTCCTCCTCCTCATCAGTACATCTCAAAATCCTGGAAAATGATCTACATTGCTCATGTGCGAACAGAAAACCATAAGGCGTTTGCCAGGAACGACACTCGTGGTCGCCTAGATTGCTGGCCAGAATTTCATCGAAACGTCAAATTTTTTTGTCCCCAGTTTGATCGTCGATTCCTCCCCGTTGGCTGACTCCCCGCAACATAGAGTTGCCAACTTTCTCAGCTTCTAATGTGGGATGGTGTACGAGCGGGGGAGGGGGAGGTGGCCGCCGGCTGAAAACTCCACAATTTTGTCACCGCTCACCACTAGTGGCCAATGCAGACACACACACCAGCAACGGTTACACTTACGGTAATCTTTATACTTTATAACAACGTTCATACTTACGGTAATCTATTGTAACGGCACTTCCGGGTGTCGGCGGGGTTTCCCTTCATGCTCCGGGATGAATCAAAATTACCCATTTTCCGGGACATCCCGCGTAATTCGGGACGGTTGGCAACCCCACCGCAACAGGTTCCACCCAGAGACGGTGAAGGCTAACACATGCTTCTTCCCAGACACGTGACGCCATCCTCTATATCTTTTCAAACTGCCGCATCAGAGGGCAGCTTTACACACGCAAGTCCGTACGTACGTACACTCCATCTTGCGTGATTGGGTCACAAGTGGACAGGCATCCGCAGGTCTCCAAGACTTCCAGCTTATGTCCACTTGTGGTCAGATTTTGTCACTACTGTACATGCATCACTTCCGCTAGAAGGTCAAAGGTCCCTGCTCTCGGTTATGTTAAAACCGTTAAACCTGCAACATAGCTTCATTCTTTTCTTACACTCCAGCCACATACTTCAATGCTTGTCTAGGTGTTTTTGTTTTACGCACTGGTGCACTGGCATCAAAACCACCACCACGTACTACCCAGATGATGCATTTTCCTGTTACGTCCTCATCTGGGATGCATCAGGATGCATTAGCGTTTATGCTACAAAAACCATGCGGTTGAACGGATCCCAGACCATTCCAGCAAGTGGTTTGAGTGAATATGCTTTCAGTATGCATCTCGGAGGTCATTTACACTTGTATATAGTGCTGTCCACTTGGGATCTGATCACCTGGGATGCATTTTGAAACAAAGCGCAAACAGGGGAAAGCGCTATCAACCCTCTTCCGCATACATGAGCTCACAGGCGTCTACAAGTGGCGAGAGCCGCAATTGTCAACGATAGTTTTCTAATGTCTACCAAAGAAAAAAAAGCTTTAATGCTAAAAAACCGGGGGAAACATCCTAAATTTAAAAAAGTAAAAAACTTCAGCGGTACCTCGGGTACCCGGACCTAATTTCCCCGTTGGATTGGATATTGATACGATTAGAAGATTTTTAAGCACAAAATAATTAATTATACCATAGAATGCAGAGTGTAATAGTAAACTAAATGTAAAAACCTTGAATAACACTGAGAAAACCTTGAACAATACGAGTCCATATTAGAACTCTACGGATCGTTCGCTGTGAACATTTTTTAATGAGTTTTAAGCACAGGAAAAAAAAAATCAAAGTCGAACAATCCTTAATTATACAAAAAAATCCTGGAAACAACCAAGAAAACCAACCTTGCATGAGTCGACTTCTGGCGTTAAGGAAGTGAGAAGGAAGATGGGCGGGGAGGAGGTTACTGTACAGCCAATGAACACACGTCTGAGCGAGACCGATTAAAGGGACACGTCCGTCTTTTTTAGGTATGCGATACGCAATTGCGCAATACACAAACAGAAAATGGGAAAACACTGGAGCGTACGAAGCGGAAGGGGAAAATGGCTGTGTTTGTTCACCACCTGATCGTGTGGTCGTGACCAGGTGTAAAACTTTTGGCCAATTCTTTGGTCGGGAACCGATTTGTTCGTGTTCGGAAGCGTCCGTGACCAGAGGTTCCACTGTAAATCAGGACCAATTACAAGCATCGCCTTGCAATTTTTAAGAAATTTTCCAAAATCTACAAACCTATGACAATCCCTGCAATATCTCACAAGTTTCTTGTATCATCATCGCAACGCTAACATGAGATTAGCACCGTCGCATTCCGCGGCACTAGTGCAGATATATACAGGATGTCCGAGTTAGTCTAAACCAGAAAAAGTCATAAATTCAGAGGCTAAATCATGGCAGACCAGAAGCAACCAAAAGTAGACCAATGACTTTTTATGGGCCAATTAAAGTCATGCAGACCAGCCAGTAATGGACGTCTCTGGTCAGTCAGTGCTTGCTGGAATCCTGAATGTGGTAACGCCATTAGGAAATTGCCATGATGATTTCAAAATGAAGGAGCAGTTGGCCGTTTGTACCAAGGACATAAATCTGCATAAAATGAATGCAACATATAAGGGCAAATCACTGCGTTCACAAAGAAGAGGATGAAAGCAGAAAGAAAACGCAAAACTCACGCGTCTGGAACGTGTTCATATATTACGTGCATCCTGATACATCAAAGTCAGAGAGGTACATATTTAAACGATGCAGAAATGAACATTAAGAGTGACGTCTTAGGCATTGAGTGGGAAAACACCATGACACTGGAAGGATCTCTTGATCTTTTGAAAGAACCGTCCTTGTTCATTGAGCTCTACAAGAAGCTTTCTTTAAGGATTACAGTGAGGTTTTCATCCGTCCGTTTACATGGGGTGGAACATCCAAACTTCCTTTTTGTGGATTCAGCAAAAAATTTCAACCACGGAGTACTTCATGAGTCCGACTTCAACACAGGCTTATGCCAAGGTTCGCAAAGGTTTCTGATGAAAAAAACAAACCCTAGGCTACTTTGTTTACAAAAACTCGGTGGCTCAAAAAGAATACAGGAGGTCCTCGGGTTACAACAGCCTCGACATACGACGTTTCGAGTTTACGTCATACGATGCTCGCTCCCATAGAAACTTTAAAAAAATTGAGACGCGAGTGTTTGGGTTTAGCCGTCAGCGGCGTACTTACGGACTACGTGGGCGAACTAGTTTGTGCCCGGTGGAAGGATACGCAGTGACGTGGCGTATGAGTGACTAAGTTGGCGAAGTTGACTGCAAAAAAAAGTGCAAGTGTTCCGTTTGTATTGCTTCGTTTGGCGACTTTTTGGCTCCAAACGAAAGTCCGAGTCTTCAGAAGGTAGTGCTTTAACGAAGAGTTAAGCCATTACGATGGAAGTGAAATTAGGTATTGGAAAAAGATCAGAAAAGGGACAAACAGCAATGGATATCAGATGTTAGTGTCTCTGTTCCTACAGTGCCGCGTACAGTACAGGATATTTACGTCCTTTAACTTTTTCTGGGGCTTAGTTGTGTTTTTATGTTCTAGATGATGCTTGTACAACTGTGTGAGGATAGAGAAGTGACTTAGGCTAGGGTGTGTTTCAGGTTACACCGAAATCACTGTTGTAGGAACGGGACTGTGTCGTAACCTGAGGACCCCTTGGATATATTTTCGTCTTGTTGTTGCGTTGCTTTTGCATAAATCATGGAGTAATTGTGTGTTCTTAACTAATGGACTTATTAATGCATATTAAAATGGAATGCTAGGTATGGCTGCAGCTCATTTGTCTGTGTGTGTCTATATATCTCTGGAATATTGGTATAATATTGGTTTCAAATTTTAACACATTTTTTTTTCTTTAAATGTCTTCACCGGTCCCGTTCACATGAACACAATCACACGTACTCAGACAGACCTGCATCGGTGCTTTGACTCTGAAACGTACTGAATGGAGGCCCAGGTGAGATTCAGGAAACAGGAGAGGAGGGGAAAAAAAGTTAGGCAGAAAGAATGAACACTGGAGCTGGAGGCATCTACTGCCTGTAAATCAGTCTCCTGAGTGGCGGGCTCCGTGGGAAGGGGGGGAAAAACCCGAAAGAACAAAGTGAAGAGAGATTGATCCTGATAAAGGGAAAACCTGGTTCTCATAGAAAAAAAAATATATGTTCCTGCTTTATCCTGGTCGTTTTATATTCCCTTGCAAATCCGTCCATCTTATCTTAATTCGGAGGATCACATTATGATGGCTGTAATGGATCTGGGTTATCATAATTGCAATCGGGGCCCTTAATCTGTCACGTTGGTTTTAGCTCTCCAGTGTAAGCTGTAGCATTAGCGGACAGAGCCGCACACACACACTTGGACATGCAAGTACACAACGGTCCCCGCGTTCCTGACACAAATGTTCGCCCTGAGTTTGGCATATTTCTACCAGGACCACACACGTCTGCCTAGGCGTTAAGTTAGGCTATACGAAATCTACCAGTATGTAGTAACACATAATGTTATTTACAGGGACATCGGAAAATTGTTACTACCACGTTTTGTTTTTTTTCTGTGTTAAAAAAAACTGTCTTAAGAGTTTACCGTGTCATTTTAAACCCTGTATTTACACTAATAATATGTTTCACGTGATTTTTAAAAATACATATTAATATGCAATATCAAACACCCAAGCTAGTTCAGGGCTAATAACTAGCATGTATTAGTCACAGGTAAACAGAAGTGAGATTTCAGTCTTCGGTATTGTGATATTTTTTTATAGACTCTTTTAACAGTACCAGGTCCTTTCTAAACAATCGAAAATTTCGGTCACTAACATTAGCCAAGTCTAGCCTATAAGCTAGCTAGCCAGCTTAGCTTAACACGTGTTCCAGGGCTAATAGTTTCTGAGTATCCTCTAATAATTTATGTGTAAAAGCAGTAGTGCTTGATTTGTCAGACAATAAATATACTGAGCTCAAATGGAAAATGGAAACCAAATGGAAAGAATTTTGGGCTGTGGTAACAAATTCCACCTAAAGACCACTTCGTGTAATTGGAATAAGTCATACGAAAGCAGCAACTCATTTCGCTTCAACTTGTCATGTCAAACCATTTATTTCTTCTTAAAAATGTTTCACGTGCTTTTTATGTAGGTTAAGATCAGTATATACATATATACATGTACATTTATATACATTAACATGGACTTTAAAAAGTGCCCTCAGGCCCTCCTGCAAGCTAGTTAGCTGTTTCTGACTAGCTAGCATTTGTCACCGACACAGGAAGTGGGATTTCAGCATGCAATCTGGATTTGTATGTTTACATTCTAACAGATTTATTTATTTAACTGCAGCCAAATCTTTCAAAATAAACCATGACAATCAAGATTCCAGTCACTAACTTTAGCTACATTTATAAGCTAGCTAACCAGCTTAGCATACAGGTTTTGCTCCAAGGAGTTCCAGAGTATGCTTTAATTTGTGGGATAATATCCTCCTGAGACCCAAAACTCGAATGTTGTGTGCCTTGTCCTTTCTCCTAACTGTTTCTGGTTTTTAGTAACTGATAAAGATTGAACTTGATCACTGTCTCCAAACAGGAAGACGTTTGGCAAAAGAGTACTACAGTAATCCCTCGCAATATCGCGGTTCACATTTCGTGCCCCCGGCTATTCGCGGATTTTTATTTAGAATATATCTTATTTTTTTGCAGATTTCCCCCGGTATTATGAAATATAAAAAATATTAAATTAAACAGAGTAAAATATTTATAATATATGAAATACAGTACAGTGTACATCATATTTACACAAGACACAAAGAATACATAGCGTTGTTTGTGAAAACGTGGTGTGAGGATACTGAAAACAAATACGGCTGGAGGAACGAGTCTGGCCAATCGGAATGCCCTATTTATTTAACCTTGGTTGTGATTGGCTGCTGGTTACGACGCCTACGGTTGGGGAGAAGCACCTAGCATTCGCCAACATCCCAGTTCTTCGCCCGTAGCAGTACTCGCTATAAATGTTCTGTTTCTACAAATTTTACACAGAATTCACCTCGCTATATGCTCGCAAATGTTTTCTCCATGTCTTTAATTGTGTTTAGTGTCTAAAGAGTGTGTGGGAGGATCATTTAGGGCTTAAACTATTTTTTTAAAAAAAGCAATTTTGGGCTGGTGTCCGTGCTTCGCGGATTTTCGTCTTTCGTGGAAAGTTTTGGAACGTAACCTCCACGAGCGACGGGGGTTTACTGTACTCAATGGTCCTCATATGAGGATCTTACAAGGACACAATGTAGTTAGAGGAAAACGTGATGTCCTCATATGAAGACAGTGAGGTCTCAGTGAGGATATACTGATCTCTGAGAAGCTGATATTTTCAGCACCTGAAACCAGAAAGACTTTGCGCTGTGGTTAAAAAGAAAAAAGACCGACACTAATCTGTAGACTTGGACTGAGCCGTCTAAGTTAATACTGTAGTAAATTCAAATTCAACACTGCTACCACTCCACCACATGTGGTAAATCACGCCATGGTACTGAATGTGCTGTGTAATTTTCCCTTCATAAAGAGGAAACAGACACCACTGTATTACCTTCCTGTCAATGTTGCACTCAAGGGGCCAGTGCAATTTGATTACAGGCTGAGGACTAGAAAACATTCAGACCGGCAGAGCGGCTCCTGGACGGCAGTTCAACTTGACTATCGCGGCTTTGACTCGTGAATAAAGAAAGACGGGAGAATCGAACGCAGGAATTTCCTGTACTCCAAAGACACACAGGTTGCCAAATTGTATGTCTCTTAAAATCCTTACTCAGAGACTCCAAGTCTAGTATTGAAAAAAAAACAGTACAGGACTAAACAGTTACACTGACTACCACAGGCGGAGGTGACGGGCACGGTGACATCGAGGGCTAAGCTTCAGGAAGCCTGCTGGCAAAATTATAAAACAAAACAAAAAAAAACAAACCCAAAAACCTTCAACCCCAACCTGATTCATTCCCTTCCTGCCCCTCCTCCTCCTCCTCTTTGCAAACACACATGCAGGAAATATTTCCATCGTCAGCCTCTGATAATGATGTAGTGAAACCCAGCGGACAGATGGGGATAGGTCTGTATGTCCCGATGTGTCTATAGGTCTATATATATATATATATTACATAGGCAGCAATGGTGACAGCTTGTCTCAGGGAAATGTAGCTAATGTATACTCAAACAGTCACCGGATGACGTCACATGCTAATTTGCATGTTCTTTGAATGGTCACAATCATTTGGTTATCAAAACGTCTGTACAAGAAAAAGGAAGATTTTCAGAAGATGCTGGAATGGGATACAGCAGAAGTTGTATGAGAACTGAAAACCTATATACTGTATATATAATATATTATACGCGCGTATGAGCGGAAACAGTGTCACTAGTGCTTACGTTTTAACTAATCACTTCGTTTGTGGACGCCATTTTAATATCGTCTTTACGAATTGTTCTTATTTGTGTGAGAGTTATTTTACTGATAGAGAAAAGAAGTAAACACCTATTTGGGAAGGAATTATTTAAGAAAGCTTTGCTCTAAACATATGAAATTCTTTTCGCGTTTGAAACGGAAATGACGCACGACCGCTATTTGTTGAAAAATAAAATTGGTAATTAGCAAACTTATTTTATAAATACTGCATTTTTTTTTTTTCCCTTGCACTCAGTGAGCGAAGCCACTGGGTAATCAGCTAGTAATACTACTGCTACTAATAATAATAATAACAATAACAGTTTCTCAAACTTCAAACCATCACAAATCTTTTTTTTTTCTCCTTTGCAGGTGTTTTTTAGTTCCTTGAAAACATTCTTACAATGAAATTAAAATTCTATCATATTTTTCAACATTATTATTGTAAAAATCCATATTTGGACTGGATTTGCTTTATTTGGGAAGGCGGAGTACTAGAATTACTGTAAAAAAAAACCCCAACTAATTACTGTAATTGATCATGTTCTACAGAATGCTTCTGGAGAGATTACATTACGTTTTATGCTTTGTAAAATGAACAGTAAAAATAACACTAGCTATACTGACAAGTTAGTAATGATTCTGTCAAATTCTTTGGGAAAGCCAGGCTTAGAGCAACCATTGCCTTTGACCATTACCTTTTCAAACTTTGATTGACAGTTTTATTCAAAGCAACCTACAATTGAAACAGATTACAACTGAGCAGTTGAAGGTTAAGAGTCTTTACTGGGAGGTGCTGTGATTTACACTCACAACCTTATGATCATTAGAAGCACTCTTTTCTGTTGTCCTCACTGAACCCATCCCCGAATTAGTTTAAGGTTCATACGGAGTTACAAACTTACAAACACTTAACAGAAAAATATAGATAATGTTAAAATGGATGAGCTGTGGTTTTAGGTATATGCTGGTGGTTTTAGGTAAGCTACTGAGTTCCCAGCGTAGATCCTACATAGATTTTTTTTTTGACTAATTTAAATTTTTAAATGCTTTAATTTTTTTAAATACTAAAAACTAGCAAAATCTGCCAATATCTCAAGCTTGAAATTAGTACAAAAATGGCTAGAAATAGGGTTAATAATCTTATATTTGGTGTATTTTTGACCTTTATAATAGTTTCATTTGATTCTATACAACACATTTCTGCCTGCTACAATGCAATTATTTGCAGTGTTGCACTGATATGCTCCCTATGACAACAGCTAATAATAAAGGTAAAAGAAAAGGATTTTTATTACCTCTGTCATGTTTTTGGTATGGTTTGTTTGTCTATTTGTTTGTTTCGTTGTTTGCCCTTAAGGACAATTGTGTAAAACCTATTGAGGCAATTTTTATGAAACCTGGTGGCAGGGTGTAGCATGTGCCCAGGAAGCACCTCCTACATTTTGGAGCAGAACCAAGTCCAAGAATTTCATTTCAGTTTTGCTGACTTTGACACATGCTGACAGCATGTGGCTTTGGTCAAAGTCCAGTCGATGGTAGTGAAGTTCAGTAATGGGAAAACATAGCCAATGTAGAAATATGATGACTCTACTGAAGTTTGGTTGCAGCTTTGCATATCATAAAAGAATTGACTACTGTCCTTGTTGGAGGCCTGTGCTCTCAGAGCATCCTTCTAGGTAAACATTGGTGTTTATGTAATTTACACTATAGCCAGAAAAATCACTTTCTTCTGTTTATAATAACCTTAGATAGAGAAGGCTTTATGTTTGTTGTAACGACAGTGTGTGCATCAATTAAATTATAGGAGTTTTCATATCCTGAGCAAACAGCACATAATATTATTTCAGAGATGCATAACCTTAAAATGAATCCTGTCTTTAATAGAAACAGGTCACTCTAAGGGCTGACTGGACAAATACCCAGTGTTGATCGAATTATGTCTTCCATGATGGACTTATTAACGGTGTTATTGTCATGATGACGTTTACGATGCAGTCATTTCTGCTGGCGTGTCCGTTGGTGGAAAATGTATTGGAACCCCAAGTTTCTGTTCTCATGATAAAACAACTTAAAGTGTTTCCTGTGGCATATGTTTGTGTTGCTCGTTATCCTTGGCTACAGGTAGCATGCAGTGTCATTGTGGAAAGTGCTATTAAGTAAGCTGGCTGATAATGACACTCTTTTACAGAGTCATTAACATAATCTGTTTTTATTGCCTAATGAAGAAAAACAGCAATAACACAGCAGGGCTATCACTCTCAAACACAGTATGTAACCAAGCAACCAGAGAAAGAATTGTCTGGTTTCGCGTTTGCTTGTTAGCGTGTTTGTGTGTGTAAGACCTGGCATGGGGACAACACAGCATCACAGACACTCGTCTTTGACTTAGCGGTCAATAGCAAGTGTCTCCGTCTTCTCTGTCAACACGAGCAATATTGTTAATCCTGCTGAGGTTACCCATTAGGGCAGGGCACAGATCACGCTAAGCTACCGCTAAAACTAACCGGCATGTGTAGCAGAGCAGCTCATGTGGCTCTTTGTGGGTCAGAGTTAAGGATTGCAGAGAATTTGAGGTGAGATTGGGTCAAAGTTCTGGATCAGCTTAGTCCGTTAGTCTACTATGACTCAACGAGCTAGCTGGCTTGTGCTGCAAAGGCGTTGGTCATTTTGAAATGTTTATCAGTGTAAGTCTTCCGAGATAATTACTAATAACGGCCATTTTAGCACCCAGTTGTGCAGTTAAGGGTGACCAAATAATCGAGCGATATGCTAAAAATTGAATGAATGAAATTAGCAAACAGATGTGGAATGTTACCTTTTAAGGAACTTCCCTTGAATGCACATGTTACGTTTAGCTGGTGGATTTAACTGAATACTATATTTTCATTTACGTCTATAATTTTGGCAGATACTAAATGACCTATGATTAAGATGATACAATCCAAGCACCTGCTTACGAGTTAAGGGATATGATTTTTGCTCAATAGCCCAAAATGTACTTTTTGGATTAGAGGTCACAGTGTTCTGTGTCACAAGATCAGAACCGTAACTACTAACAACTACTAATAATAATTAATACCACACAAAGATTTTGGGGAAAATTCCTATTTCATTTTGATACACCAATATTTCACATATGAAAATGCTTACCTGACCAATCAAATGAAGGTACCCAAGAAATGCCATTTAAACCCCACATATGATTACCTTGATGTTTATTTTTGTTGCTGGAATAAATGCAGGGACATTTATTGAAAAATAGTGAACATTTATATGTGGGTGGCACGGTGGCTAAGCGGTTAGCACTGTCACCTCGCAGCGAGAAGTTCCTGGGTCTGAGCCCCGGGTTCGGCACGGGTGCCTTTCTGTGTGGAGTTTACATGTTCTCCCCGTGTCCGCGTGGGTTTCCTCTGGGTGCTCTGGTTTCCTCCCGCAGTCCAAAAACATGCACATTACCCTAAATTGCCTATTGGTGTGATTGTGCCAACATCAGACGGAGTGACACATTGGTTGGGGTGTTTCCATGGTCGCATCAGATATCACAATGCCGAGATGCCTTGTGATGACAGCAGACCCTGCACGGTATGGGACTAACGCTAGGCAGAAGTGAACATTTATATGTAACTGTGGAGTTAAAATGAAAGAACTATGGAGTTAAAGTTAAAAAAAAAAGAAAAACAGTCTTACTTCAGACATAGTGCCAGGCATCGTTCAGGATCAGTGGGCTCTCTGTAGTTCATATGTAGTCTCCTTAGGTGAAGAGCCGGATCCCCAAGAGAGCCTGGAACTCAGCCATCCAAAAATATTTGAAAACGTTTGAAATGTTGTTGAAACCATGTGAAACAAGCAGGAACTACTTATTAAAAAAAATACAGTTAGGACTCGTGTGCATACTGTGTGCATGAAGATTTCACACTTGAAAATTTCATTTACTGTCATTTGTGTTTCAAAACTTTGATCTCATGTAAACAACCCACATTCAGTGGTGTCTAAATCTACGAATTCCAGCTAGCAGTTTTAGATTAGTAGGACATTTTGGCTTCTAGACAAACCATACGCTCCCATGCACACGTTATTCCTATTACATTTTCTTATATACACATATGATTATATATTCCACAGGTTTCCACCCACTGGAAATCAACACCCCTACTGTGAGTTTTAAGAGGTTATTCTAATTCTTAGACATTGCTATTTCGAATGACCTCAAATGAATACTATTTGCAGCATCAGAAAAAAGCCCATCAAAGAATTTTTTTTTTTCCTGCAGAAGCTACAGAAGCTCAAAATCTCTCTAGGGAGTTTGACACAGTTTTCCAGATCCACTGTCATAATGTCCTCCATAGTTGTGTGGTTCAGCTTACCCTCCGTCTGTTCAAAAGCTAAAATTCAGCACATTGGGTGCACAGCAGAAAAGCTGACTAGCCAGCAGCTACCCTCGGCCCAAGAGCTGTGTGACTCTTGAGTCAGGACGCATGCTGATTGATTCATGGAAACAACCTATTTCAAAAGCTACCTCCAAATCCCCTTTGGAATCCGGTTTTGTTTCATCAGAGCCAAAACGAAACACCATCAGAACAGAACAATCACTCTTCTCAACAGGCCGTTTGAGCAATTACCTCTCATTAGTATACACAACGTCTTGACATATAATCAATAACGTAGTGACACTTGTAAACCAGCTTGTCTTTATACTCTAATGATCATGATCGGCACTCTTGCTAATCATTGCACATTGGCCATTTGTGCTGTATGTTGTGTTATGGGTGTAGGGCAGGGGGTGGCTCAGGGCGTTAAGACGTTGGACTACTGCTCAGAAGGTTCGACGTTCAAATCCAAGCACCGTCAAGCTGCCACTGTTGGGCCCTCGAGCAAGGCCCTTAACCTCAATTGCTCCGTTGTACAAATGAGATTTAAGAAAAAAAAAAAAGTAAGTCGCTCTGGATAAGGGCGTCTGCCAAATGACGATAACATAAAGTAATGTATTAGAATTCGGTTCCACATATGGTATTGTCTTATTTATGATCTGTCTTGTACCAAACTGCCAAAGTCAGTCCCTGTGTACTGAATGTACTTTTGCTAAGCTTCCTGAAATGGATTCGACCTGCGTCATGCATTTTGCACAGTGTCCGGGATCTACGTTCCAAATGCATGTAAAGAACCCATAGCATATTCATATGCAAAGCATTCCCATGGTTATGCATTATATCAGCATCGTATCAGTTCCCTTGTGCATTTCTGTGTAAGAAGGAAGAGAGGTCTCCCATTTAATGCCGTGTTTGTCCAGACAATGCCTCTCACAGTGGCAATAAATCACCTTGCAAACAGACCGAACTTTATTTGCACGCTGATTCTGTGAGCCTTTGAAGGTGAGGCGAGGAGCGGAATTTCTTTTCACCCGCTGTACCTGCCTGGCTGACTGTCTTTCCCGCACCTCTGTCACACTCTTTTTCCTTGCTGCTTCTTTCCTCTTCATCTCCTTTCCCTTATGCTCACATTTTAGAACCCACACTATTTATTAAACCACCGCAGCCCTAATTCATTCCACAGACAGGCTGTCAGCCCTGGTATAGTGAGATGGTGTGTATCATGTGGAGAATGACATGAATGGAGGAAGATGTATACAGACAGGTGCATAACTCAGGCAGCGGGAGAGAACACACCGGAAGCACTGGCATACCTCCAACACTGGTGGTCACACAGCCGGGAACGTTGTTGTTGCTGTTGTTGTGTATGAATTTTAGCTTTAGCTAAGAGCTGGCGAGTGATTTGGATGAACCTTCATTCATCATCTTCATGGTCATCACCTGGACAGCTGCTTTGAAACCAGCGTGCGTGATGAAGCCCGATTGTGTAAGCTTGCAAAACAAGGCACGTACTCACAATTACGCCCAGCACACTCACACAAGGCGAGCACGCAAAGAAGAAATAACAATGAGTGCAGCACTGGTCCAGCTGCGCACAGGTGTTTTTATATCTCCGTAAGAAAGTGCGCGAGTGTCTGGGTGTGTCAGCTGGTCTGGGAAGTACTGTGAATGTGCTAGATCCTGCACTAAGCTGGAGGGGGATATCTGCAGGTATGCAGGCAGATTAGCTTCAAAAAAGACAGGAGGAAATTTCAGGTGCGTTCAAGCTCTGCTACTCCTCGCGTTGACTGTTAGCTAGAGTTATAGTCCGCAACAGAGATTAAAAGACGGCCGTCAAGTCAGGCCCGTTGTTGCTGTGATTTCCTGCCACCACCAGTTGCACATATGAGCCTAGGCAGATACCGCTGAGGTATTCCAATTCGTTTCAAAATAATTATAGAATGTGAAAAATAATCGACAGAACAAAATGCGTTAGATCATTTATTTGGACTCTTTTTTTTTCTACATAAAGGTTGCATGTTATAATTGTGACCAAAGGGGTATAAACTGTAGTGTTGCCAAGAAAACACTTTATATAGCACTAAGCTAATTAACTATTCTTTAGGGTTTTTTTTTTTTTCATTCATTTATTTGGGTACACATATCACACAAGTTGGGATTGGGCTTAGTTGGGTAATTATATGGCTAAAGCGTATACGGTGTCCTACATTTGTAAGACTTTGGTCCCTGATTCGATCCTGAACTCAAGTTACTGTCTGTCAGGAGTCTCACAAGTTTCCTCCAGGTTATCTGGTTTTCCCCACCTCCCAAAATCATATGATTGTGTGTATCATGCCCAGTTATGGACTAGGAGTGATGGACAGGCTCAGCAATGAGGGCAAGATTAGAGAAACCAAAGCAAGTGAATCCATCCCCATTTCATCTTACGTCACAAAGGTATAAATGGTCTTCATCTTCTGCCACTTAATCCTGTTCAGGGTTGCGGGGGGAAGCTGGTGCCAATCCCAGCTGACATTGGGTGAGAGGTGGGATACGCCCTGGGCGGGTCACCAATCCACCGCAGGGCAACACACAGAGACAGACAACCATTCACACTCACATTCA
>JAQMCW010000011.1:17606220-17622944 GCA_030068335.1 Chrysichthys cranchii
ATAAACCCATAATACACTTTAAAAACATGTTTTGAGGCTGAAACACATTCATTGGATTTACATTCATTTCAATGGGAGAAACTGATTTGGGTCGCGAACAAATCGGGTCACGAACAGAGTCTTGGAACGGATTAAGTTTGTGACCAGAGGTTCCACTGTACATTTCACATCAAGCGAAACTCAGGAATACATTTTTTGTTCTGCCATATAGTGGCTTGATCTGCCCTTTAAATACATAACTATGGAGAAGAGAGAAACGAAAGCAAGGGGTTAGTAGTTACATTGATAGTTATTTCATTGGAAACTTGTAAGTTTCGTTTGGAGAACACATGCATTTTCCGTTCCCTATCTCATCATCGGACTGTATTTTTGCATCTGGCCTTTCCAAACTCATAATTCACTGGGATCCTCAAGGGTTCCTTGGCTTCATAAAGGGGTTCGACTTGGACATCTCTCTAATAGGAAAACCCTCGTCGACATTCCCTAAACGTTATGAAAAATATGCCGAGATTTGAGCTAGTTTTCCACATCTTACATTTCAGAAGAACCAAAACAAACAAACAAACAAAAAATAAGCCACGTTGCTTTTCCTGCTCCATTTCCTACTTTCCTATATTTATTTGCTTGACGACCGAAAATAACCTTGCTATCCCACAAGCACTTAGGGAGAGGAATAAGAATATTTAATTCCCAGATAATGAAATAAAGTGTGTCCTTCCCAAGAGTCCCTTTCTGAAAGGGATGTCCATATCGCACAGTTCCCAGCCTTGCTTTTTTCATCGCTTTTGCAGCCTAGGGAATTTAAAATGCACTTTAAAAACAGGCAGAACCATAAAATAGTGGTCTTCTCTGAGAAAGCAGTTGAACTAAACCGAGCAACCTTAACTATAACATGAGTTCATCCTTTTCACAAAATGACACCCTCTTGTACACCCAAGCAGATGTGATAGTTTCGTTTCTGATATGGGGTTTTGTGGTAAAGGTGGCAAAACCTTTAAAAAGAAAAAAAAAAAAAAGAAAAAACCCAAACCAGAAGCAGCTCATTTCATCCCTGGACTTTAATCTTGTATTTCTTTGGAATGTTTCATATTAATTAAGAAATATTAATCAATAATCAATAATCAATCCAAGCTGGCCTCGTTCCCCAAGTCTCCACCTTACGTGCGCGTCCGGAGACTACAAGATGCATCCTTGAAGCCTAGGGACATTAAGTTCACCATTTGTTTTCTCACATGAGCCTGTTTGTTCCAGTTTCCTCCAGTAAAAAATAAAAAAGGTCCCTAATGTAAGGAAGGGCTTAGTGCGGAGGAACAGGCCTACATGCATTGGTGTTTCAGGACAAAACCTAATCACATTTTCCATGGCTGGAATAAAAGCCTAAGAAGAATTTCTGCCCAGTTTCCCCACCCATTTCTTTCAGCACGCTATTCGCACGGCGTGTTTTGAAGGGCAAGTCATACACGTTGACTCCGGGCACATTTATACTTAGTGTTACTTAAGTGCCACTGAGTTAGGATACAAATAATACATGTGCTCATTAGGCCTTATCACCAAGACACCGAAGAACTAGACCAAATTAAATTATTGGTATAATGCGTATTCCTAATGGGTAATGGGTAATGACCAAGCCAAATATAATGATGATGATGATGATGATGATGATGATGATGATGATTTTTAGGTAATACTTGGGCAGATTGTTTCTTTTTTGGAAATTGTTCCAAGTAGAACCTGTTTAGAAAGCCACAACAAGCCAAAGAACACTTCAGGAACCCATAACCGACCTAAGGAAACATACGTGATATCAAGAACTAACTCGTCATGCAGATGTTCCACGACTATCTTATATTTCTACGGATTTTATGCTTCGAATTGAAATTCAAGACCTGGCCCAGGACACCTTCTGACACTCACGTTAGATAATTAAACATACTGGGTGTTCTTCTGGTGAACCGTAATGGCTGTATTGGAAATAAGTCATGATTCAGCATCAGCATTCCTCCAGCAATATCCTAGCATGGGAACCGTAATAAGGCGAGCTCTGTTTTTGCTGAGCAGACCAAACTGCATCTGTTTAACGCCCACTGCAGTAAATCATAACCTGGTACACCAGGTCTGGTAAAGGAGGAGGTGTGTTAGATGGCCATAACTCAGTGATCGCAGGCCTCCGTGTTTCATCCCAGCAGGCACAGCGGCTGAAAGCAGGCTTGTCAGGGATGCTGTGCATAATTACCGGCAAGATGAATAGCCCACGCCGCAACGCTCAGATCGATTTTTCTATCTGATGAATGACAGAAGTGATGGCACCCTGTCATCGGCGCTCAGCTCATAAATCTCCTGCTCAACGCTGCTCAGCCCGATTTTTTATTTATTTTTTTTAAAAGTGCATGTACAAGTGGAGTGGAGTGTGAATCGTGCTTCCTGTCCTTGGACATGTTGCCGACCTATAATTATCTCACAACGGAAGGGTTAAAGACATACCTGAAGATTCTTGTTTGGGCTCTGAAGTTTTAATTTGTTCCGGAAGAAGACACAAAGAGACACGGGAAAGACGAGAGACGACACTCTTGATAAAGGTCCTACCTTACACTGTGGTCTTAGATACAAGGTCAGAACCCTGCAAGAACCAGGGTTTCCAACCAGAAACCCAATGGAAAGGAAGCGTTTTTTGAAGACGGTAAAAATGTGAAGTCAGGCAGTTTCGAGATATGTCCTATATGACCACAAAGACCTAAACCTTCTTTTGCGTACTGCTCATTTGATGAACATAAAGTAAAATGCGTCATGCTTTAGAGAAATATAGAAATTGGCAGTATGGCACATGGCTGTGGTAAACACTTCAGGATATGCTGTAAATAATCCATTTCAGGGTAGTGACGGCCGTCCGATTTGGGTCATACCACCTTGTTGTTGATTATATTCCTATTTTTCCTTAAATATTGTCTTCCTTACATGTCAAATATTCTGAACAATCGATGATTTTTTTTTTTTTTTAGTATTTGGTGGACGTCTTCCTCAACGCCAGAAGCTTTCAGTAAACTATACACTCTTAGAAAACAAACAATCCACCTAACACCATGAATTCCTTAGTTTTTTCCTTCCGAAGGAACCCTTTGAGATTAACTGTCCAACTCTACAACAGGTGGATTCCGATCCTGAAGAGGTTCTTTAAACATTTCGAGCTGTTAACCATGCTCAGAACCATTCAGAAACCCTTTCCAAAGAGTGTAGGGTTCCACATTCAGAACAGGTTCTCAGTGTTGACCTACTGTACAAAACGAGAGCTCCCAACTGTCCAAACTAACTTTGCGAGTACCCTTAGGGGAAACGTTTAACGTTGTTGGTTCGAACTTTCTAAACTCAAATCTCTACACTCAGAAGAATCAGACTTCTTTTGGAACCCTTGGAGGACCCCTTTTCATGTTACAACTCTGCGACATTAAGTTTCTGATCCAGAAAACCTTATTTTTTGGTGGTCTTAAAGCTAGACCATCCACAGAACCATTGAGGAACCATTTCATCCATATAAAATGGTTACATCCGGCACTCTATACGCCTCTTTGCTTGGTCATAGAACCTCACGGTTGGGCGTGGGTCTAGTGACCTCACCACTTAGCTCCGGAAATGTCAACCGAGCCCCGTGGGGGTCACTTGACACTCTATGTCCTGGATGGCATGGACAGGACCAAAGAAGAAGCAGAACCCCGCAACAAATTGTACAGATTAAGGTTCTCAGTCGAAAGTTTTAATGAAAGCGCAAACCCTTTGGGGGAACTTCAAAGCCGAATCCCTAAAACACACTACTCCACTAAAAAGTAGCCCGCCTCCGCGGATAGGAAGATCATCTGAACGAGCAAATAAAGTGTTTTTATTCACTTAAACAAGTCACAAGAGATGCTGAAAGTGAACCCTGTTCACATGTATCGACCTACACATGGGGCGACAGGCGGAGAGAAAGGGGCTACGGCCTTCTCCCAATAGCGTGGCACCGGTATTGGAGTCGGTATTGGACTTTTACATGGCTCTCCTCTGTAAAACCTCTTTTGAAAGCATTTAACCATCTAAAGAACATCTGAGAAACCCTTTTCCATTGAAACATCTTCTTAGAGGAGAATATCAGACCTCCTTGGTGGCCCATATGTAAATGAAAGTGGACCACAAACATCCAACCAGTGACGACGAAGACCCACGTGGACTAAGATGTCAATCATGTCGCATGACGATTTAACGCTCAGGGTCTTATTCCTTGCATATCTTTTATACTCCACTTGACACGGGTGACCTTGACAGACAGCAGCTAAATCTCCCTTGCACAAGACCAATAAATCCTACATATTCTCCATACCCCCGCCTTCTCCTAGCTTCTGCTGCACTCCACTTCTTCAGAAATACCCAAAGGATGAAGATTAAACTCTCTGCGGTCCTCGGCTCTGAAAGCGTAACCCTTCCGTGTGCTTCGGGCTCGCCCAGAACGTTGGGGTTTCTTTTTTCCTTCTCCCTTTTCTGCAATAAAGTGCGCCGAGCGTGAGCTGCATATGTGTTTCGAATAAGTGCTTTTGCATGTTTGTAGTCTCCTAGAGACACCAAATCTTAAAAAGTGAAACGCAGCCACAGTAAGCAGGGGAACAGTATAACATCAGGTCCATGGCCGAGCTAGAGCATCTGGCCCTGTTTACTTAATTATGCAATTTGCAAAGCACCTGTAGATATCACGAGAGAGCTGCTGTAGGACCGATGGCTATCAGGGTTGGTTTGTTCAGGCGTTAAGGTGGGTGAAGTGCTCAGGCCGAGGTGTGTGTGTGTGAGAGAGAGAGAGAGAAAGAGAGAGAGAGAGAGAGAGACTCCGAAGGCTGTGCTCTCGTGTCCGAGCAGTGCCGGATGAGAGGTTGTTTGTTTAACCTTTTCTGTGGTTGTAATTTTAGTGCTGTCTGCTGCCACGGATTTCCACAGAGAACGCTCTTTTATTAACTTCTGCTGCCGGGATACTTAAACAACACTAGATTTAATTATACCACATCTAACATCTAGCGTCAAAGCAGAAGATCCAAAGTGCACATAGCCGTGCTGAAATATGCCGCGCAGTCCTGGAGGAAAATATTGTTATTTTCGAAAAAGGGTAATCATGTGTACTTTCCGAGCTTTGCACTGGGCAAAGTGGTCTAATGGATGTTGAGAAGTACCATACGGACGCATGCCACTGATTATGTTCTTGGAAGTAATTTGCAGTCACGTGGCTAAATGAGTGCTGAGGATGTTTATGGCTCCATAAAAACGCATGGGCACTAAAGACAGTCAATAAAAGGTTATGACCAAAGCAGATCTCGCATGATGCATGCTCAATTAATAATAATCACCCGTCGTAATGACAGTCCGTAATGGCCTGATTTGTTTAGCGGTACAAACCGACGCTCAGCATTTTGGCACTCGTGTGCAAACAGTATCTGGCCAGACTCCAGTGAAACGTCGCCTAATAGAAAAAAGATGTCGGAAGACAACAATGTGGTAATTATGTGTTCATTGTTTGGATTTTTTAGCACTGGGCCCGCCGGAGGGATAACGAGAAAGTTGAGCTATTTTTGTGCTTGCTGATTATGCGGCATAAATGTTTCATTTTCCCCAACGAACACAGGGAACGAAAACAACAAGAGCAAGGGGAAAAAAATCAAAACGAGTAACAAACGTGCCGATAGGGCCTTACAGAACGATGACACGCTTGACACGCATTATCACACATGTGATTATGGGAATAATATCCAAGGTGCATTGAATCATGCTATGTCCGGAAACGTGCACATGCACGTGAATTCAAGAAAACAAAACACGTAGCTTTACTTGAGTCGTAGTGAATGTGCTCACGTAAAAAAAAAAAAATTACCGAATGAAGGGAGAAGAGTACGTAAATGTAAACGAGTCATACGAAAATAAACACGTGACCATGCATGAACCGTAAAAACAAACAAACCCCCCCCCCCCCCAATAACATGAAAATAAGTGTGAAAATAAGTGACTTGTGTGAGAGAAAAAAAAATGACATGAAATGAAATGAATCATGTCAAATAGTATGACATGAAAATGAATGAATCATTCGGAGGTGGGGGGATCAAAATAAAATGAATGAATCATTTGAAGGTGGGGGGATCAAAATAAAATGAATGAATCATTTGGAGGGGGGAATCAAAATAAAATGAATGAATCATTTGGAGGGGAGAATCAAAATCAAATGAATGAATCATTTGGGGGAATCAAAATAAAATAAATGAATCATTTGGAGGGGGGAATCAAAATAAAATGAATGAATCATTTGGAGAAGATTACACGTTAAGCTAAATGAATCATGTGCGGGGGGATTACATGAAAAATAAATGAATCATGACAGTTGCACGAAAAAAAAAGAATTAAGTGTAAATTTAAATTCATGTAGGTAAAAAAAATCACCTGAAAATAAATAAATCGTGTGACTAAAAAAGGCACTTGAATATAAGTGAATGATGAAGTGATATAAAAAGAAAATCACCTGAAAATAAATGAATCATTTACATTTAAATGAAATGAAAAAATAATAATAATAGTTAAAAGAAATTATTCATATAGCTTAAAAAAAAATCACCTGAAAATAAATGAGTCATGTAGGTAAAAAAAACAGTTGCACGACAATAAGTGAATCATATGAAATAAAAAATGATAATAATTAAAATAAATTATTCATGTCGGTAAAAAAAAAAAATCACCTGAAAATAAATGAATCGTAGGTAAAAAAAAAAAAAAAAAAAAATTTATCTGAAAATAAATGAGTCATGTAGGTTAAAAAAAATACCTGAAAATAAATGAGTCATGTAGGTAAAAAAAATTTACCTGAAAATAAATTAGTCATGTAGGTAAAAAAAATTTACCTGAAAATAAATTAGTCATGTAGGTAAAAAACAAAACAAAACAGCTGCACGACAATAAGCGAATCATGTGAAATAAAAAAAAAAATCATTAAAAAAAATTATTCATGTAGGTAAAAAAAAAAAACATCACCTCAAAATAACTAAATCGTGTAGGTAAAAAAAACACAGTTGCTGGAAATTAAGTGAATCATAAAAAAAAAACCAACCTGAAAATAAATTATTTATTTTGGTTTTAAAAAAAAATCCCATGCAGCTAAAAAAATCGTGGGAAAAGAAAAAAAAATTAAAACAAACTGTTCATATAGAAAAGATCACATGGAGAAATGTGGGAAAACCACATGCAGAGTCTGCAAAAAATCTGTGAACCCACATGTGAGGTGTCTAAAAACTCTATGCGAATTTCACGTGACTCGTGGAATTTACTGTCTGACGACATGCTTTCACACCAACAACAAAGAAAGAGGAAAAGCCTGAATGCGTTGGCATCTCAGTTATTTAGGACAATAGACCAGAGAAGGTCTATATTTAGGAGCGAGACTGTCTCCGATGAGGTAAGGCAACGTCGAGCCACATGTGCGGCCTGACTCGTGTCTGACCTCCGACCCCGCAGAAACCTCACGCTCAAAGGCGTACGGAGGCCGAGAAAAAACCAAACAGCCGCCACGGAGAAGTGTCCTTTCACTTGGCCATTCATAAAACGGCTCCGTTCCTCGTGCTAGCCCTAGCATGCTGCACGCGTGATCCAAAAACTTGGGAGGGTAAAAAATAGAATGTTGTGAGAACGAGGAGATCTTCGGTGCTGTCGGGTTTTTGGAAAATACTCGGTGTGAATCTGCCAAATGTTTAGACGTGGCCATCCGCGAAATGCACTTTGAAGAAAAACCAGTATAAAAAAAAGAAAGAAAGAAAATAAACACTGAATTGTGCTTATTATTTCAATTCGCCGAGTAGCAAACACCGAACCTTGAGCTGATGGCTGAGAAAAACAGGGAGGGTTTGTCAGGCTGACTAACAAAAATACATCCCTGCACTTTTTCTTTCCCCCAATCTGGAATAAACATCACAACTGCGAGGGAGGAACAGTCGCTCTAATTTCTGAATGTTTATTTTCGCTATATAAAGCTGCATCTGACAAAAAATGTTCAAAGTAATGCTGTCCTGCTGCACAAATCTCTCCTTGTGGGCTGGGCAACAGTCCAGAAATAACATGAGCACAGAGGAAAGAAGTCTACTAATCACAAAGTGGAGAGGACAAACATTCCTCTTTAAAACAAACAGACCTCTGTGGTTGTGAATGGACTACAGAATGGACTGGAGCGCTAAATGGAGGATGATACGATTCCGTTTAAGATGTTACCGTGGACCATCACTTGCTCTAATGCTGGCGCAGGAATACTTTATGCTCAGTGTTCACGTGGTCCAAGTTGTTGCTAGGTACAATATGGGAAATATGCATGGAGAACATGGACGTCAGTCAATAACCAAGTGGACGAATTTAGCTAGCTGTGTCATTTATACAAATCCTATCACGCGCTTAGCGCAATGCTGGATGCTACGGAATTTATTTGGAAATGTTTCGCCGGAATGTTTACAAAAAGCAACGCTGTATTCAAGGAGGTGGTTTTCGAAAAACCTTTGCATCCTACAAAAGCGCCCGGGTTTGTGTAAATTTACGCATAAATAAGCATACGCTACTCGAATGAGTTTAATGTAAGTTTCTATACGGATTATCATGTCAAATTTCAATTACACACTCACAAAATTTGCGACCCGTGCTGGCATAATGAGTCAGAATGAGGAAATTTTCCAAAGTGAGTTATTGTTACTTCCACATTTGTCCATCTAAAGACCTTCAAAATGAGGCCTGGTTGGTTGAAATCGGACAAGCAATGACCGCTTAGCAACTAGCTACGTTTGTTTATGTCTAATGAGGTTTGGAAACTCGCTTTTTTCCATCGGTTCGTCTCGCCGCGAGCGCGCGGTGAAAAACACGGATTTATCAAGGAATATTACGACAAAGGACTAATTAATGAAGACCTACGAATAAACATCACGAACAAAGCCTTCAAATAAAAGTAGTTTGGGATGTTTTTCTTGCTCTTTTATCATGGGGATCAATAAATGAGGGCTTCATGGACTCATTTTTGACAAAAACTCATTTCCTCCGAAACCATGTTTTGCCTCTTAGCTCATAATGAGCCTATGTGCATTCCGACTCATTTTGCCAGCACGGGTCACTTTTTTTTTTTTTTTTTTTTTTAAATCGGTTTTATATTCAAATCATAACTACCTGAGAGAAAAGCAATTCAAAAGGAATCACAACAAATAAAAACCTAGCCGTTCGACGCGTTTTCAGTAGGTGCCCTATACACATGATGCTAGCTGACACACTGCGGTGGGTGATGGATAATCTTTTGGAAAGCTCTTTTACCGTTTAGTAGTCGTTTTTAGCTTTTCGTGAGCATTGCCTTTTATGGAAATCGGTGAGTTCACATTAGTAAATCAATTGTTCTGGGAATGCTCATTGTAATCACCATATACACAGACATCTCCGAAGTAAACAGACACCATCATTGTTGAAAAATTTCTTTCTAGAAACTTCCTTCTAGTTGCTCTGCCATAGTAGGCAAGTTGTGTACAACGACAAGAAAAAGTGAAACTTTTTTCCTAACCATTGCAGGAGATATTACACCCAATTTATAAGACAATATTTTAACCAAAGGCCCCGTGTACTAAAATATTTGACGAAAAGCGACACTTTATAAAACTATGATTAGCAGTAGAATTACGAATAGGTTCAAATGTCATCGGAGTGGACGATATAGAGAGAGTGAACATGACCTTATTGGGACATGTCTGAAAAAAAAAAGTGTTGTCAAATCCAGACAGGGACAAATTAAGACAAAGAATGGTGACTGTGTTATGTTTTGGGGGGATTGACGTATTTTTGCTGATACAGTCTCTGATCGACTGATCAGAGGCGTGTTTTCTTCCCGGATGACTCCGCCCCAGATCTCAACGCAATACGTACGACACAATATGACATTTTCATGTGACGTGTTATTGACAAACATTAACTTAATGGATATCTTTTCAAAGACTTGTATTCATCATGCTAGTAGAGTTGTGGATGCTAAGCCGCCTTAAGGTCGTGCTGGTAGCTTATGGCGGCCTGACATCTTACTGTGTTGTTTATTTTCCCTCTAATTTGCTTTTAATCCCTTCATTTTTTAATTTATGTTCATTTTCATGTACGTTTAGTGTCGGCCAAGACAAAACAAGACATCACAGAGCTTTTGGGATTCGACTCAAATGTTGTTGATAGCGATCTTATCCTGAATGCTAAATGCAAACAGATTGGTAATTTGCCCAAATAACAGAATGACAAATATTCCATTTCCGTCATTGTACAAAATATCACTTGAAGCAGTGGAACTTTTTCCCTCTCTAGCATCTTCAACTTTTCCTTCCTCTATTTCTCTTATAATAAACGGGTCTCAGGAACAATAAGCACATTTAGCAAGTGCGCTGTCAGCTCCTTTCGAGCGCGGGCGTGCTGGCTGTTGTAAGCGTTACTACAGGTTGGCAGTGCTCAGCATGCAGAAAAGAAGAAGAAGGAAGAAAAAAAACGAGACGAGAAAAAAAATCGAACGCCACTGTGTTGCACCACATCGATCCGAACGCTGAACGCAGTGGTTTCACTTCAGTCTCTTGCTGAAACGAGACATCTGATTCATCCAGCGAGCAGGAGAAGCCAGCCAATTCTGCAGTTCATTCAAATAATCCCTCGGGCTCGCAGCCAGTGAAAATCAAGCCGTGTGCTTTCTCGCTAAATTGCTGTACACTAAACAGTAATTAGAAGATTAGGAGCATTGTGTTGCAGCTTGGCTACCTGTGAACCCAAGGCTGCTGCTACATTTCGACCTAAATCGAAACTGTGCTTGAAGACACGAGTCAGTACCTGTAAGCACTCATAACCTTTGCACATTCATGTGGCATCGGCTTCTTTCCATGCTGATATTTTTAGAAAAGAGGGCAGAAACGACAACATGGCTGGCCAACTTCCTGTCTTCTGAGTACTAGGTACAATACAGAAAACAGGTGGAGGATGTCTGCCTGGCTTTACACACACACACACACACACACACACACACACACACACACACACACACACACACACACACACACACACACACACATAACCATTAAGGCTTAGTGGAGGGTGAAAGTAAAAGAAAAAAAAAAAGTTTGACATTGGTGAGCTCTTGGCGTCAAGCAAGTGTCCGTGAATAAAAAGTCTCAAAGCAAAGCAGCTTTGTTCCAATGAAGAGAAACGTCCAAATTCCCATCTGCTTCGCCATGACCTGCTCATAGATTTCTGTCCTTGCACCACCGACCCTGTCCTTTTTTTCTCCTTTTTTTTTACCCCCCGTGAGTCAGTGTCTCAATTTAGTTTTGCCACAGTCGCTATATGAAAGCCTGTGCCCATAGTCTCCTCTGCATATGAATCATAAGTGGTGGTTAGATGACAAGTTACACCTCTCGAGTTCCTGTCACACTTCCTATCACACTCTGCTACCAGTTCTTGTTAAGGGTACGGCTTTGAGGTAGGTTTACGTACAGAGAAATGCTCCACGCCGGGGCATGGAATGCTCATCTGAGTGTTTGATCGCCCACGGGGATTCTGGAAGGTTCAGAGAATGTATATAGAATTTCCAAGTTAACCCAATGGGTGGTTTTTTTTCCCCCAGCTTTGGCTGAAGAGCTCCACTATCACCATGCGAGCACCACGTGATCTAAGACAGTACACTGCAAGACGACCTCACCTTCCCTTTTTATGGCTATTAATATCTTTCTTACCACAGGACTGCTGAAAGCTTGATTCAGGGTTTGTTTTTTTTTCAGATGGTATTCAGAGGTTCATGTTAACGCTCTTGGGGTTACTCAGACATCGCAAAAGTAAACAGACGCCATCAGTTTGGAAAGATTTCTTTCTAGAAACGTCCTTCTAGCTGTGCGGGGTCAGTAGGCAATCCGAGTCATTTGGAGTCGTTCTGGAATATCAGCGGCCTTACAACGGGGATTTTTTTCTCCCAACAATCCCCCGGACAGCCTGAAGACTCCTGTCAGAGTCGGCCTGAGCGGGATGCTGGTGATTCCTTTCCTTTGCTTTGGAGCTGTACAATCACTCTGTGGACTGTATACAAGAGGAATCCCGAGGTTTTGTGCGATCATGCGCTGGCTAAATCCGCCTATACGAAGCCTTTGGAAATCACCCAACTCTTTGGCTTCTGGGGTTCGCCGCATGGCTGGTCACGTTAAAATAATTAATATCCTGTAATCTGGAATGAACAATTATCAGATATTGACAAGTTTGAAGCACCAAGTGGTGTAAGCATAGTACGTAAAACGTAATGGGGGGGTCTATTTATTTTGGAGATGTCTGTGTATAGTTTCTATAGTAACAATGCACAGTGTGCCTTCACTTCATGTACGTGAAGTCTTATTTAATACACAAGAGAATTATAATCGTGGAAATGGCGACGATTTCAGGAAGCAGGTGTTTATGGAAAGTTTATGGAAAGACTCTCCAGTGGCAGGGCATTTTCCACCACTGGAGAAATCTTTTTGTGTTTTATCAAAATGGAGGAAAATGAGACGCTGATGAAGGACAGTTTACACCTGCGACGATGCAAGGGATAACTTGTTTTGGGACATGAACTTGTCATAACTATGAATAGAGAAAAAAGTACTTGGAAAATGGAGAAAAGGTACAAATAGCTCTCGCTACTTCTATGGAAAGCCACTGATGATCTCTTGGACTGATCATTTAAAGAGCTTCTGAATAATATTATTCCGAATAGACTTTGGCATAATATCTGAACTAGTAGCATTGCAACCATTCGCTGAAACGTTTCGCTGTATTTAGCCTCTGCGGAGCAATTACTTGTTTCGCTGAACATTATATCCTAACACACCTGGTGTTGGAGCTCGCCTGGGATATAATTATATCCTCCAGCGTCGCTTCCTTAAATCTAATTTGTCATTTGATCAGAACGTCAGTGGTCAGGGGTATCAGGTGTAAGCCACGTCTAGGTTTAACACACTTAGTGTTGCGAGGTTCCTCATAAATGCACAACATAATCTTCAGGTTTTATAACAACCAGCTGCTTGGATCTTTTGGAAATCCAGTTGGAGTTTTGGTTTTCTTGCCAAGCGTCTCATTATTTCACCTGTATATGCAGGATTGTTGACGGAAATGAAAGCTAAAACCTTTCAATAGGAACACCTGTACCGCTGCTTATTTAGGCAATTATCCCAACAGCCAATCATGTCCCTGAAGCGCAATGCATAAAATCATGCAGATACAAGGTAAAAGCTTCAGATAACGTCAACCGCAAACATCCAAATGGGGGGGGAAATGACACATCCAGAGTAATTTGCGCTGACAGGAAGGCCTCGGTAACCGAAATAACCACTTTGTACCAATGTGCTGAGTAGAAAAGCATCTCAGAATGGACCGCGTGTCAAACCTTAAGGCAGATAGACTACAAGAGCAGGAGAGCACAGCGGGTTGCACTCGTGAAAGCCAAGAACAAGAACCTGAAGCTCCAGACAGAGAGACACAAAATACCGGGTCACTGTTTTTCCCAGCAGTATTTTCATTTATTAATTCATCTTCACTAAGAGCTGTTCCACCACATGTCACACACACTCAAGCCCAGTCTACATCCTGGTATGTTCTTGGGAGTGGGAGGAAACCAGAGAACCTGGAGGAAAACCACACAGACACAAGGAGAGCTTGAAGCCAGTAACCTGAGTTTGACCCAGGAACCCTGGAGCTGTCAGGAGGCAACTCTAAGCGCCGAGCCAATACTTGAGGTCCTGGAGTGATGAAAGGTGTATCTGTCATGATGTATAGCCCGAGCGTCCCGAAACATCATCTAAAGACGAGCCAATGATATTTTTTTAATTTAAACCTTTCAGTCTTTCCAAGACGTCTTGCGGCAGCACGAGGACAACGGGAGGTTTTCTCTATGAGTTATAACGCTACTTCATTCATTTATTTATTTATTTATTTGTTTGTTTGTTTGTTTGTTTGCACCGTTTTTTTTTTTTTTATTATTAAAGTGGTAGCGATGTGGTTGCTATCCTGAAACCTTCTTCTCTTCTCACTGTTCAGGCCTTCACGTTTGCGTCAACTCGCTTCTCAGGATCCAAATCCGGCTTCGTGTTGCACCACACCAACGTTTCCATGAGCTTACGCTATATGAGCTTTATATAAATTTCAAGCTAAGCACAGCGCTTGGCTGTTAAACCTTTGTGGCAGCTAGATTTCCGCTAAAAAAAAAAAAAAACAACAACGTAAAGACAAAATATTTCCATAGGTTATTATCACAGCCCTGGGAATTCGGCCAGGGGTTTCTCATTAGACAATGATTGATGATAGCTTTGTCAAAGCCAGAGTAACGAGCCAACTGGCTAGCTTGAACGGTATTTATCTTAATCCAACCATTACAGGAGCATGCCTGGAATAATGTCTACCTATAGTAGTGGTTTGTAGCCTTCCAGGGCCAGTGTTTTCATAAAGAAGCCTCAGCGAGGCGACTGGAAGATGGAAAGTTTGTATTACGTGACTTATGTATATTCAGTGGGCAGATGGTGGTCGTAGGCGCCCGGCAGGCTCTCTTATCCAGCTCATATCTAATGCAGAGGTTCAGACTGAGCAGATGGGGTTTAGAAATCATTGCAATATTCAGATTGGTCTGTTACGAAACCCCCAGAACAGAATCTGATTAAGAGACCATGAAAAGCAAACTGTTTTCATGGGAGAGATGAGGTTTGGTTTTGACACTGATATTGATATTTACCTAAAATTTTATCTGAGCGTATACGTTTAACTGGATTTCACACTACGAGATCCAGGGACTTGTCGTTATGGATGTAACTCTGGATTCTCGTCGCTTCATTTCTTTCAGCATTAAATGGTTTACTAGGTACCATGAGAACATTTTCCATCATATGGGAAAAAAAAAAAAAAAAGATTAAAAATGCATGTCCCCGTTCCCGAACTGAAAAAGAGGACACGGTGTGCCACGTCAGCATCCGAGACCACAGAGAAAACAATACAGCCAATCATTAGTCTCGAATTATTATATCGTAAACCATGGTGTACACACAGATCGTGGCTAAAACCCAAGTCAAATCAAAACTGTAGAGTTTTTGGGTTTTTTTTTTTAAAGGTCTGGAGGTTTAGGACTTCATTCGTAAAGCCCACTGCCATGGCTTCCTGCATTACTTCTAGGAAATGAAAATCTGCATATCCAGTATTCATGACCAGACTGTTTTCAGTCGTTAGTGAACTTACTGGTTCTGGCAGGCCTATCTTAGATTCATAAAGACACGCACTCCTGCAAAAATGATGAGCTGTCAGGACGAGCGCGCTTCCCAGACTCACGAACGCTCTCCGTCTCCATTTGTTTTTGAGGTTGGGGTTTTTTTTTCCGAAGCACAAATGTGACCCTCTATTAAAAAACAATATAAAAAACCATATATACAAATTTAATAATAGGATCATTTATGCATATATCGAAAATGAATATCTATAAAGGCATGGTTCATTCATAACCTTGGTTACAAAAAGAAAACAAAAACCCGCGGATAGCTTTTTTATTTTATTTTATTTTATTTTATTTTATAAAAAGGCCTTTTATGAAAACACAACTCAGTTTAAACACATTAAGAAGTCGATCTGAACTTTGGAGGCATCTTTCATAGAATAATGTTTATTATTATTATTATTATTATTATTATTATTATTATTTATGCATGCCACTTAATTGTGGATTTCTTAAATCTGATTGGTCAGAAAGTGTCCGTTTTCTATAAGAGCGCCAAGGTTTACCTAATTAATTAATGCTCTCATTCAAATATGTCCCGCATTTTTAACACGGTGGATTATGGTGAACTTTTTTTCGTGAGGAAATAATGACTTAAGTTACAACATTGAAGGAGTCTTCAGTGTCAGTGCTCTGCGATAAAGCTGCAACTTTAGGACGAAAAGATAAACGTTACATATACGTGAGATTCGTATTAAAATTAAAATACAAAAATCGGTAGCATCGGAACTATGAACTTATGGATATAAATATGCATGAATGCATGGATTAACTGTTTCCTGTCACTACATGATCACAAGTCAGGTTTCAACATGGCGGCATGTGATTTCACTTTAAAGTCCCATCAGCAGATTTGAAACTTTCCCTGCCTTGAGCAAAGATTCACAGCGTCTCCTCCCTCGCCGGCGTTTACAGGGGAAGTGCAGCGACTAGGCTTTTCTTGTCGGTCTCAGAATGAAGAATAAATCATGTGATAAAAGATAACATTTTTACACCCAGCCTCCTATCAGAAATCGGCCCACGTGGCCTGGGCCCGAAGAAATGAGTAACTAGTGCATTCACGATCTGTTCACATCTGTTTAGCAGCGTTTCCATGATAAGAGACGGAAAAAGCATCGCATGCCTTTGAAACACCGCTCAGAATTTTGTTTTTCCAATTTATGAATGACATTTCATACTTTTTCCTTTTTTTTTTCTTGTGTAATGCCCATAAGGCATGCTAGTTCTTGTTATCATTTTGCTAGAATAATCTTTTTTCCCACCAAACTTTAAAATTTAGACAGGACTAAAAACCCAATGGGGTGGCCCAGTTAGCATTGTTGCCTCACACCAAGAAGGTCCTGGGTTCGATCCCCGGGGTCGACCTGGGCGCCTTTCTGTGTGGAGTTTGCATGTTCTCCTCGTGTCCGTGTGGGTTTCCTCCGGGTTCTCCGGT
>JAQMCW010000011.1:17734722-17744911 GCA_030068335.1 Chrysichthys cranchii
ATCATTGATTTGTCCCCACCAATAATTTGCTCCAAGGCGTAGATTTTGCATGGACGGAGGTGACGCGTCCCCACCAATAATTTGATCTCTAATCAAAATTTTTGCGCCGCTATCCACGCCCCCCACCCCGGGTCTCACGATGTTTTATCGCCGCCACAACCCCCCCCAACCCCCGCTCGCAACATTTTTTTGGTCCCCACCAATATCGCAAAATTTAGGTCCCCACCAATGTCAAGAAAAAATCTACGCCCTTGTCCAGAAGTGAATCAGGGCTCTAGAACCAGGTGTGCTGGATTACGATTGTAAGGATACCCTGAAGTAGATGTCCAGAAGCCAGAGACAGCGATGTATGTGATGTAGTGTAATGTAGCTAATGATCTAAGGCCCAATGATTGTTGATTATTTATTGGGGCAGCAATCTAAGGTGGGGTAAAATATTAAAAACCCTAACCCAGTGTGCCTGCCCCCAAGCGTATATGGCTTGAGTAGGCCATTGGACATAAAAGGCAAACAGCTAATTTATTTGGCATATAGCAAGCTACATAAAGATCCTAGCTAACATAACCTTCTATGAAATGTGCTAGCCTTCCAAATGTAATATCATCAGCTAAGAAACTGAACTGTAGCTAGTAACAAATGGAAGAAATTCAATGTAAGGCTTTTGAAAAATGACCATTGTTAATATACAAAAGGTCTGATAACCCGTTTGTTTGTTTGTTTTGCAAGCCAGAAAATTAGTTTGCTTCTGTGCTAGCTAGCCAAAGTGCATGACATTTTACTCAATGATTATCCTTGAATTTTCAAATTCTCCACAGATGTGTAATGGGCATTCTGATATTACTCAAACCAGCCCATTGCAGTGAGATTTACCAATTCATTCATTTTCAGACCTTATTATAAGTGTATTCGTGCCTCAAATGGGACTGCCCCCCACATCTGCCCTCCCATGGCCATCCCTTAAGTACACCTATGCCAAGCATTAATGCTAATTTTACACTCTACAAGTGAAACATCTGGTATCAAAAAGCCGTAATTGTGTTTTATCCATTAGATGCAAGTCCAATGCCAAACACTCCTAGTGCAGGACTTAACAAAGTTAGCAAGAATGACGTATACCACATTATGGTACCATACACAGACAAGCCCATCACCCCCACTGAGAAGACTGTTTGTTTTGTTTGGTTGTTAGAAATGGATCTTAAAAAGTAAGGCTTCTGAGACATGGGCTCCTTTTTTGATGAGTTTGATGTCCACCAATTCAGTTAACTAAACATTTGCCAAAAGAATGATACAGTCGCCTTTCTGTGAGTTCCAGATGTCTCTCAAGTTGGTGTAAGTGTCGGGCACTACATGTAGGGCAGTTCTTGTTTGGTGGTTTGGTGGCTGAGAAGAGCTCCTCAGATTTTATCTAATGGACACGCTGCTGTGCAATTGTCACTGCTGCGCCTAGAAATGTCAAATCGTGTGTGTGAGTAGGTTAAACCTAGGAGGATGTACCTATCAGACTCCATATCACCTCATAAATCATGAATCATGGTCAGGGAGAATCTGGAGCCTATCCTTGGAAAACTCAGCCCAAGGTGGAAATGCTGCCTGGATGTGACACTAGTCAAACGTAGGGCATGACAGTTCGTTCAAAATGTCTCGTGTGGACCATGTCAAAGATGGGTTGGTTTTTTTTCTTGGAAAGACATTTTGTACACGTAGCAGAGCACATTAAACTCCTCATTTTACCTTCCCATTTTATTCCAAATAACATTTTTTTACTTGACCACATCTGACCAGACACATCCTTGGCTGTACGTTATCGAGCCAACCTGACCTCACATATTTCATCATGTCTTTTTTAATGGTTAGTCCATTCATGAACAACAAATATGTTACTTGTCTTTTATGGCCCTTGACATCCATGAGTGGTGCCAGAGATTCTGTGTCCCGGAGTATTCTGTGTGATGCAAGGTGCAGTCCAACACCTCAGAATAGAGCACCAGAGAAAACTGTAGCTGCTTCTGAGCCTTTGCAAAAGATCCAGGTATCATCATGTACACAAGTCTCTTGAGTATGATGTGTCTTTGCTGTCTTCCCCGCCATGGGTGACTGCATTGTCAAGGGCCCTGCGCTTTCTTCAGAGAGGGTCATCAGAGAATAGTAGCATTACTATATCTTCTGAAAACCAGGATTCTTTAACCAGGACCAGGACCTCTCTTGCTCAAGCACCTTCTTGATTCTCAGAGGCTCTTGTGGCTCTCTACCCCCTCAGCCCCCGTCACCCAATGTTGATCACTCCAACCCACTGCAGATCTGTCAGTCACTTGCTTTCCCTCGTCTTGATTGTTGCCCCAGTTCGGGTTTTGCTGTGGCTTTTGAGCGGCAGCAAGTCAATCCCCTTAGATACTTGCTGGACTATAAGCTGAAGTAAGAATGCTTATATCTACACACACCTTCACTGGTTGGACACGTCTTATCTTGTTATGGGATTGTTTTATCCTACGCCTACCCACTTAGGGATCCCCAGACATGTGCTCACTTTTGCACTCTGTTCCTGTCGAGATGGTCTTCGTCATGTTCCTTGTTCACATACTATGATCTGCCACAAGGATGTTTATTTTGCGAATTTGAGAATTAAGAAATAATAATGATAACTTTCCTTATGCGTAGTTCGTCATGGGGATCAGATATTGACATCACGTGACAGTAAAAGCGAGGAAGTGATTTTCTCAACTACAACAAAAAAAGAAAAGAAGCGTGAAAGACGTCGTGATGAGCGTTCCATTTAAACTGTTCCTAAGTATATCCATCTCCTTCTTGGGCGTTTCTTTAAACAGTGAGACATCCACCAGTAAACGAACCCAAGACTTAGTGACAATATTAATATCCCTATGGAATTAGCTAGCATTATTTAGCTTTCAGTGTCCACTGAAAGTAAGTTTAATGTGTCTCGTGTAGATTCAAGCATACCATGAATATATTGCTAAACTATGCACCTTTGGATATGCCTGCGAATATGTCTACATATCCCATACATGCCAGCTTGCGCACATACGCATGGACGTGTCTGTGTGTATGCCCACCGCGTATGGTCTCTGCCTCTGACTGACATGTAATAAAACATGCCGTTGCGTTGTTGATCAATCTCAGCGGCTCACCGGCCACACAGCGAGGGCATGTACATGCAAATGAGAATAGCTAAATGCCACTGGGGGTGGGAGAAGGAGGCAATCGCTTCATCTGACAAACCATAGAGGGAAGGAGGGGGATGGAACAAGGGAGGACGAGAAATAGAGTGATATAGGCAAAGGTGAGTGAAAAGAGAGAAGGACAGGCTGCTAACGAGCACATGTGCTTAATTACAGCCAGACCTCATGGGATATACGGGTTAGTGGTGTATTTAGGCCGTAAGAAGCAATGCTCCCTGGGACATTGAGGCCTTTGTGTGCCGCTCAGGAAGCACGGATGAACTCTGCCACACAGGGGCAGCAGAAAGCTTAATCACAAAGGCACAAAGGGAAGCTTCTGGGAATATCCTGGAAGAAAGTGTTCGTTGGTATTACGCGTTTCTCTGTCTCTGTGTGTGTTCCTGCTTTATTTGTCTTTGTGGGCCTCTTTGCATCTCTATTGCACCGCAAGGTCACAGAAGTGACCATAAGGTCAGCTAATCTTCTTGTGCACGCAATCCAAAGAGCATACAAACCAGTGAAAGAGAGAAAAGTGTGAGAAACGTGAGTGAAAAGATGACGGACAGTCGTGGACATCGTGGCATTAGTGCATTCTGTGGAATTCTGGGAACTAAAACAGACCCCCACAACCCTCCCTCAGCAAACTCTTCTTCGTTATGAAGAATGGAGTCAGTCCTCCTGTAACTCACCAGTCTATTTTCCTTCTCTCTGCATGTCTAAGCGGGTCCATAAGCACTTCATTAAAATACAATGGGATCAATCCTCCGGCTTTCGGAGGCTCATAATCTCTTTTGAACAGCAGCCGTTAAACTCTCGCCTCTTTCTTTGCTCTCACGGTGACTGTTTAGCTAAAGGATGAGACTTTGAGCCCGTTCCTCAGAAGAGACTCAGTACAAAACCTGACTGAACTGAGGAATGGTGAACAGATGATGCGCAGAAGGAGGTGATAGCCAGCTGGCTGAAATTTACTTGTGAAAATGTCAGAGGAAAATGCATGCAGTGTGTTATCACAAGACACACAAGCGACACAAGTGATCCTCTGATCTTAATGTTAAAGTAAAATGAGTACTGCAGGACAAACTATGCACAAAATACAGAGTACCTGATTTGACCATGAGATCATCACCATAGGTTATTTCAGAGGTCATGACGCAAGTTTTACTGCTTGGCTATAAATAGAGGTTAATTGGGACGGGGGTTTAAACAATTGTGTATTAAACACCCGGCTAAACCAACTTCCAATCATTTTTGTGAACTTTCTTTAACCAGCGCCAAGGCAGCTGTTGCATCACCCCTCAAACTCGAGCCCTGGCTGAGAATATTCTGAGAGTATGTATTTATTGGTGCTGAGACGCAGCGCAATAAGAAGCTTGCATGGGAGCTTTATCCTAATGGTCATGGTATTCCTGCGTAGCAAGTTTACCAACAATCCCCGGTGATTATTTGGGTTCAGCATATTTAGGGGATTATTTTGAGGCGTGACATTTGCTTCAACCCAAATTAAATGTTTACCCACAACGCAGTTCAGGTCTTCCTCTGTAGTTTTCTCAAAATAGGAACCAAACAGCACGAGGGGTTTTCAACCCAAATAGTCCAATCCATTCCATATGGAGTGCACATCATCTATCTTTGGCATAATATAAGAGGAAAGTAATGAACACACATTCCTCATCTGAACATCTTCCACTCTATTTCCTACAGCTTTCCAGGGCTTGACTTTGGAAACTGGCTTAAACTCTTGCCGTCGTTGACAACTTATCAGTTCTGCTGAACGCTGACACTTTGACATCCTTGACAGTGAATTATTACTTTTTCATGATGCAACCAGATGCAATTACAGCAACATCCATGCGTCGTATCCATTCCCAACTGTCAAGCCGGGCTCCAAGTGGTACCTCACAGAGGAAAGACATCAAGCCCACCCAGGCGTTAGGAGTCAGACAGGAAGGGGGCATTGAGAGGAGTGAGAATTTGGGAGGAGGGATCTGTCTTACCAATGGCAACCCAAATTCCCTTATACATTCTGTTGTTTTGGCTTTTTTTAACATTCAGAGAATAGACATAGACCGTATTTGAGTCCCTTTACTCTAGGTCTATACAAAGACAGGGGGACTTGCTTCTATTATAAATAATGTGCACTGTCCAAATAGAAAAATGGCCTGGATTGCTATCTTGTTCTCTCTCTCACGCACACACACATACCCAAACAAATACACACTGAGCTCTCACAGGAGTCACTGACCCCAAGTCAGCAGCTGGCTCTCTCCATCAGTAAGATGACCTATGCTTGGCATCTGTGCTTCTTATCCTCTGAGCTGTGGTCTAATGGCTATCCTAAGTCCTGCCACCAACACACACACACACACACACACACACACACACACACACACACACACACACACACACACACACAGATGTACACATGATGCTCCCACCTGGCCCTAGGTGGAAGTATTACCTGACATACAGGCCAAATAGCTGTGTCAAAGACGACTAACACCTTAAGACACATAGAACAAATGTGCACCTGCAAGGAAAAATATCTTCTCCTTGCAGTGGGAGAATGTGAAAACGAATGGTCAAACGAAGTCCTCTTGTTGGAAGATCATTCATTCAAATATCAGCAATGCTGTATCCATATATGGCTAGTAGTCCAAGAGAGCATAATTACCCCCAACTCTTTGGATTACGTTTACATTTCATAATTTGTTGGATGGTCTTATATAGATCCACATTAGCGAAACGTCGGTGTCTGTTAGGGCATGTAGACAGGCGAGGTCAATTAGGACGATCCTTCAAGCATGTTTACCTGCCTTGTGACATTGCATGTGTTCAAAAGCAGTTTTTAAAAAGTTAACTATGCTATTTAGCAGACGCTCTTGCCCAGAGTGATTTATAGAAGTGCTTGATCATCTATTTGGAAAATGCATATTTATGGTAGCACATACTGGCGACCTCAATGCACGCACAGTGGTATCTTGGTATCCGACGTCCTCAATATTCGCCGAAATTGGTATTCGCCGCGATTTCGTCGGATTTCTTTCCCTCAGAAATCGACGTCGGCGTGGTATTCGACTCGACAAGTTTTTATGTTTCTTCATGATTTTTCACGATTTCTACGGATTTCGACAAACAGCAACATTTCGAAGAAAATTTAAAACAAGTGTGAATTAAAAGTGATCTTTTACCCAAAAGGCTCAGTTTTGGAAAGTATTTCAGTGGTTTTTACTGTTAAAAAACGACTTTAGAGGAACTACTTTTTTAAATCGCGCCACCATTTCATACCCCATACGCCCGGCGTAAACAAAGCCTAATAGGACACAGCATCGCATCCGTAGTGTACGCATCATTTGTGAGCGACCGCTCCATAACCCCAGGCGGTTTTTCTTTAGTGTTTCACGGTTATATAAGGTAACCCTGTCTAATCAGAAAGGGAGTTCAGGCGGCACTGGGGCCGAGAGAAAAGCCGTGAGAACAACCGCTGAGGTTCAAAACAAAAAAAAAAATCGGGGCTAAATCTGAAAATGGTGTGCACGTGACTGATCTCGCCGAAGAATGTCAAATCCCAAGATCTACGATCTCGGCTTTTATTCAAAACAATAGGGTTTAATAGGGTTAGTTTATGTTTATGTTTAATAGGATTGCCACTTATGAGTGAAATGTCCAAAAAAATCGGGTACAATATCGGGAATTTTGGGAGGCAGGGAACCAATTATTTTGATGTACATTATTTCTTATGGGGAAAAAATTAATTGGTATTCAACGAAATTGGTATTCGACGTCACCTCTGGAACCAATTAGCATCGCATACCAAGGTACCACCGTACACTAAAGAGCCTTGATCTAGAGATGTTGATCAGGACTGGGATCCTCAAGGACCTGCAAGACCCAACGAAACAGTTATTGGAGTAGGTTTCATGTTCATGCATGTGTGAGTAGGCGATCAGGTCTTAAGCTTGAGCAAACAGAAAGGCCTCTTTGATTACCATGGGAGCATATTATACACAACACAGTGTTTATTCATACACCTTCAGTATTGATGCATTACATTACTGTCGTTTGGTAGATGCCCTTATCCAGAGCGACTTACTTTTTTTTTTTTTTTTTAAATCTCATTTATGCAAGTGAGCAGTAGAGGTTAAGGGCCTTGCTCAAGGGCCCAACAGTGGTAGCTTGGCAGTGCTTGGATTTGAACTCACGACCTCCCCGACCTTCTGATCAGTAGTCCAGCATCTTAACCCCCTTTAATGTGCAAATTTGTCCATAATTTAGAAAATTGAAAACACTACCAGCAGTTACGGCGAAAATAATAATCTCAGAAGTGGACAGGATTGGTCAAACATTCTGAGGGAACAAGACAGCATTAATCAAGGGTCAATCTTTGTGCCTTGGGGGTCAATCTGACCTGTTCGTATGGCTCAGAGGACACATAGTGATTTGACCTTTGAATTAAGGTACAGTGGTCAATTTTTTTGGCTTTGGTAAGGCACCAATGGAACATGCAGGAAGACCAGCCTGGAGCGGGGTGTGAGATAAACAACCGACCAAGTGGTCTCCTCGGCAAGAAATTCTCCAATGGTGTACCGGAGAAACCTGCATGACCAAGTGATTTTCACAACACAATCATATCTGAATATCTTGAAGTTTCATGCCTTTTTTTTTTTTTTTTTTAGAAGGAATGATCAGGGAGTTGTCAAAAAAGACATAGATAGATCAAGACATCGGCATGCGTTTCCCTGTAGGCATGCAGGAGCTGGCTTCACGTGTCAAATCCCCCAGGAAGCACCTGTTAGCCCGTGCCATCCCAGATTCGTAATGGTTGTGCAATAAAAAAGAACTAGCTAGTGGGTGGAAGTTGGCAATGACTAAATTAGATGAAAGTGGTGGAACAAAAAAAAAACAAAAAACAAAAGTAAGGGGTGATGTCAGAAGGGCCATGAGCTATTTCATAGAGCCGAGCGTTATCCGAGCTAATTTCCCACAGAGAATTAGCACAGATTAGAGCCTCTTTGTGCACTGATGAAGTAAGGTAGGTTTATCGTTGCATCAGCGCTCGACTGGGTGCCCTGCTCTTACGTCATGTATGTCGTGGAAGGCACTTTGTGTGAAATAAATATACTTAATAGAGCAATTTTCCCCTGCTGCTCCATTAGAGGCTCAGAGAAAAGATTTCCTTCTGGTACAGCACGAGGGAATAAGAGGATGTCTAAATCTCGGGAAGCTTTGTGAGAAGCTCATGTGTTTAAGTTTTCCTCCCTGCAGGTGGATATTGCCTCATGCCTCTGATCGCTGCCTGTCCTCTGACTGGGTGCCATTGCAGATATATGGGGGAGGATTTGAGCAGACGTTATTTGTGGAGAAGGATACTCATATTTGAGGAGCGGAAAGACGGGTAAGACGGAAAACAATCTCATCGCGGAGCTCGCGGAACCCAAGGTTCGTTTCAGGACTCGTCGACTGATCACACCGTCGCCTCGTCGGCCCTTTGAATTCCACCCCAGGCCTTTTCCGTCTTGCTCTCCAGCCCACATCAAGCGCAGCTGACTTATATAGCTAATGACACCTTGGTGAGCTGTTGGTTTTCCTGGGCCCCCTGTGTGTGTTTCTCTCTTGCTGCCTCATTCATTCTCACCCTCTTTCTCTCTTGCTCTCTTGCTCTCTGTCCCTTGCCTCTTTCCCTCTCTCTCTATCTGTCAGACACAGATTTATTCTGCCTGTGATGCGTGCAGAGCTGTGCAGTATGAGCGAGCGGGGAAAGGGTCAGCAGGAGGGAGGTGTGTGTACAATAAGAGATAAGATCATGGCTCCCCGGGGGCTTGTTTGGCCCTGTACCCGATCCATCAAACGCAGGCTCCTGGTGCCAAGGTCAACTCTAATGAGCATTTGCTGGGGTCTTATTCTCGACAGTCCACCCCCTACACTCTCTCAGTCTCACACACACATGTACGCACACAGGGGTCTGACTCTGGGAGTCCAGAAATACCTACACAGTTCATGTACATTGGGTCATGAGGGAGATCCTGATTATACTCATGGCACCAGGTATTGTGGATGACATCTATGATGAGGGTGCAGACAGATACAACCTTGAGCTTGGGAAAGAAACATAAAAAAGTAGCTCGTTCATCCTCAATCCTGTTAGGTGAAATGTCTTGCTAGGCCTTTGTTAACTAAATGCCATTGGTTATTCTATGTGTGTTCACATTACCACGCTGAAGTGATTCAAATCGGATTTTTTTTCCCCCTAGTGTGACACAGATTGGATGCCGTACGCCAGATATTCAAAGCCAAATCCGATCTGAGCAAAGAAATCGCTGGAATTGTCCAATGAGGTTTGTAATGTGGAAGTAGCCTGTGTACCATGCGATATGATTAGCATCCAAAGTGAAATGCAGCAAACTAGCTAAATCACATTTGTAAGCAGCATTTTGCAAAATATAGGACTATTTAAAAATCGGCCTTAAATCTGGGCCAAAATTAAGCACTGTGAACTAAACTGTTACTCCACACAAGGAGTACTTGCGTCAGCAATGTCTTATATCTAGCCAACACTCATATTCAGATCTGAGTTCATAGTTTGCTTTAAAAAAAAATAAAATAAATAAAACTTCTGTCATTCGAATGAATTATCTAACATAATATACGCACAACTTATGTACCTAGAGGGTGCTGATAGCTTGCTAGTTGCTAATACATTAAGGCTAGTTGTGGTCTAGCTGTTTTTAGTACAGTGGACCCTCGGCTCGCAAACACATCAGATGGTGAACAAATCGACGTAAGAACTAAATTCCCGAGCAGATTTTGTACCGACCAACGAACAAATCTTCGACTGACGTACAGGAAGGCAACCCACGCTTCACGGCATGAAACTTAAGTTCCGGTCAAGCACTCGTGGTGTGAACGTGTTCAACGCGTTTTTTTGTTGAGAGTAAGAAGCTAAGCGTATAACAGTTGAAATAAAGAAAGAAATAATCGCAAAACATGAGAAGCGCCACCATATCCCTCCGCCACCG
>JAQMCW010000011.1:17822727-17836367 GCA_030068335.1 Chrysichthys cranchii
CACAGAAAGGCACCCAGGTCGACCCCGGGGATCGAACCCAGGACCTTCTTGCTGTGAGGTGACAGTGCGAACCACTACACCACCATGCCGCCAGCTATCTATTCCATCACTATATAAAAAAAGTAAAAATATATAAATAAATAAAAACTATATAAAAGCTATTAAACAACCTGGAGTTATCGTTACCTCAGACTCAAATCTATTACCATAAATTATTTTATCTAAAAAAAGGATTCGTAATCTTTTTGTGCAAATGACCTTTAATGGCCATCGGGAATTTTCCGTGGGCCCAAGCCTTGGCATTTGGTTTCTCCTCATTATTTACTATCACACTTCTACATACTGTAGAAAATTTCATTTTTTTTTTTTAAATTAATAAAAATGTCAGCATTTTTCTTGACCTCTGTTGTTCCACCGAGTCAGAGTTACTTAAGGTTGTAGACAGATTACCAAAGTCCACGTTTATTGCTGGACTCCTACACTAGTGCAATTTGAATAGGGGAAAGAAAAGACTAAACTAGCATGTACACAGTCTATTAAAATGGACCTTGTTCGAATGGGACTCCTAGGAACATTTTAGAATAGTAGCACACAAAATCCATCTTCATAGCTAGCGAGATATTTGTAAAATTCATTTACTGTGGTTGCTTTTTGTGTTAAATATCTCATCTAAGTGTTGCTACAGCCTGTAGGCGATGCTCAGCATAATGTGTCGATGGTATCTTTGCTTGATTGCTATGTAGGTAGAAACATGAATTAGCTAGCTAGTTCTGGCTAGCTAGCTAACGAACCCAGCTTCTGAAACCCCACAGCATATGGATGTGCAAGCTAGCTAGCCACTTATCGTTGCCTTTTTTATATACTAATGGTGATCGAGTCAGCATGACTCCCTAGATTAGATAACATCACGATTCAGAAATGCATTCCATTCGTAATATGGAAAGTTTTCGGATTAGTCGTGTCAATCGTAGGTATGTAACGCTGCGATCTGTTTTCACCACATGACATTTACTTGCGTTTTGGGAATTTTCTTCACCAGTACTTGTACTCAAGTGAATCCTTCCTACATTAACGGTACTTTTCCTCAAGTCCTTCAGTTTTGTACTCTTTCCAGCACTGCAGCACGCTAACAGTTCTGAGACCCGACACTATCAGATAAAAGATCCCCCTTAACAAACAAGCCCTGGGCAACAACAACAACGAAAAAAACCCAACCCGAAGTCGATGCAAACCGGGTTCACGGGCACAATGACCAACACGGTCAGTTCACACACACAGTCTCGACCTCATTTCTCCTCTCATCTCCACTCATCAGCCAAAGCAGTGTCATTATCAGCACCTGCCATCAGACACCCTGCTGGCCATGAGACGCCTGACGGACAACAGGAACGGATGGAGGAGAAGAGCAGAGCAGGAGCGGCTCACGCCGTAACCGGAGAAGTGATGTTAATCTAGCGGAGCGCGGGGCATTTGGGGGATAATTGTAGCGCTACACAGCAAGAGTGATGATGCCACAGATCCGGAGGAGTTAAACCCAAGATTTATGTTCACTAGTTTTCCCTCTACCCTTTTTTTTTTATTTCATCCAGGGCCAATATGAATATTCCCTGGCACGTCTTAAGCCCACGGCAGTGTGGGGCAGTGGGGAAGGCTCGGCAGCGTAGCTTTAGCTCAAGTAATGAGGCCTAATCCCCTGCTGACTGGGTCCTGTTTAAACAGCTCCTGCCTGAGCCACCCAGTAATCGAATAATTAACCTCGGTGCCCTCTCCTGCCTACCTGCTTTTCGACGAACGCACCAACTACCCTGCCTCCAACCTCCACCAGGAGCCAGAGTAAGGCAGGGAGGATCGATAAATAGAAGATGGCAAAACAGTCAATGGAATTTCAATGGAGCGTAAATGGGAACAGAGCAAGAATCATCACGGAAATGGCCGCTCCTGTCCGAGGTTGGCCGAGACTCACTAGCGGCATACGTTAAATATTTCAGAGCAGTCCTGTCCTTGGTATGAGACTTTGCAAAAGGCATAATGAGCACCAATTACAGGCGCTTCTCTAGACTTCCGGCAAGGCTGTGGGGAGGATATCCGAAGAAGACAACCTGGACATTATTTATGTCTTCACTAACTCTGAATTACATGCACATGGGGATAACCGGTAATACTCTGCACTGGGTGAATTATTGAACTTATACTGTATTATGCAGGCTTAATGGGGAAAGACATGGACCAAGGTGAAGTGGAACAACTGTTAACAACATCTGTACCGTTGTAACACGGTGCAACCACCGAACTGACCTTGACGACAGCACAAAGACGGGTGGTGTTCGGTATTTCTGTCATTTTTCTGTCAAGTTTTGCTCGAATCTACGTGTACGAGCGGCTCGAAGCAAAAGTCTGATTTCGTGTTCAGGACTGAGGCACAAAAACTACGCAAAGTGGTTAAATCCACCAGATTAGAGGCACGCTTGAACTGGCTGTTATAACGATCTACAGCCGCTACAGAGCCTCTCACGTTATATATTTATATTAACCCAATATTGTTATAGGAGATTTCTCAGAAGAAGGAGCAGGTCGATATGGGTAGGGGGAGATGTCACGCTTCTGAGCCGACCACTCACAGATGTTGCAGTCTGAGTCGCTAGGACGTGTAGTTCCATTTCTGGAAAGGTGAACATCAGGGTACGGTGTCCCTAAAGCATAGAGGGATAAATATATTGGCCTTTATTCTAACGTGTTATCATTCCTATAATAAAAATAAGGCTAATGGGGTTAAGACACTGGACTACTGATGGGAAGGTTGGGAGCTACCACTGTTGGGCCCTTGAGCAAGGCCATTAACCTCAACTGCATAAAATGAGATAAAAATTGTAAGTCGCTCTGGATAAGGGCGTCTGCCAAATGACGGTAATGTAATGTAATATAAAAATAAAAGCCTAGAATTGTTGGGAAAAACGGTGGAGTTTTGTGTACCATTTATGGAAGGAGTCTCCAGTGTCAGGGCTTTTTAACAGTCAGTAAGTTTCCCGACAATGGAATGACTTCAGGACAGATAACCGTGGATGTTACTGTCTTACAGGTTTTTAACAACACAACAGACATAAGCGGACAAGCGACAAGCTTACAGGTGCTGTAACGTAAGTGTTAACAGGAAGAAATACGCTTTGTAGGTGTTCAAAACAGAGTCCTTTTACATTTCAGGATGTGCCGCGAAAAAGAAACTAATCAACTTTGCGTCAGTAACAGTATCTCCACTTATATCCTTATATATAGCAGTTACTTTTCAACAGTGCGTGTGTTGGTGCCTTTCAGCGGTGTATGAAACACGCTCTAGAAATTCGCCCATTTCGATTTTGCAGGGAACCAGCCTTTTAAAATCCTTTAATCAAATGCGTTTCGATTGCGATATGTACAAAAGCCGAACATATTTCAGCTCAAAAAAAACCCCCAAAACAAAACAAAAAAGCCTATAGCAATTGCGTAACCACCAAAGGAGTTTCTCCCGTCTTCCTTTACGCTTAAAAAACATTAATCCTGACGTGCTTTGCTAGGGGTGCATGAGCCAGATTGACTACGGCACTTAAAACGCACAGCCTCCAAACATATGTCTTTTCGTTTCCCGCTACAGGCCAATCAGTTCAGACGGAGACGGCCTCGTACAGTAGCAATCTACTGATCTGATCTTCAGCGCATCACACGCGCCACTTTCCCTGTATGTTTGTGCGCCTCGCTAACACAGAAACGCGATCAAAAAGCACGCAGAAGAAGCGATCAACACGTGCTGAAGCGCCTCATTGTCTTCCTCATCCTCAGAAAGACAGAGAGGAGAGGGGCGCGCGTTGTGTGTGTGTGTGTGTGTGTGTGTGTGTGTGTGTGTGTGTGTGTGTGTGTGTGTGTGTGTGTGTTTGAAACATCAGCCGGCACCCATTAGGCCTAGATGAAATGCTGTCATACGTAGCGGGGTGAATGGTTTGTGTCATTAAGCAGCGAAAGCAAACAGCGCGAGGCGTTCTGAGACGCCGGCGTCTCGTTCTGACAGAGGAACAGGAAGATTAAGGCACGTTCAGAGTCTCGCGTCTGTCAGAACTTCAAAGCCGGCGCAGACGTTTCTTGTTTCCGCAGGTGCAGCAGCCAAATCGCACAAGCTCGACTGCCTCTGAGGCTGTCAGGGCCCACCTGACACCCCCTTCATCAGGTGCGCAGCGCTTTAATGCCAACAGAGATAAATAAATCAACATTCACTGCTGAGCTCCAATACCGCCACCTACCTGGGAAGGGTGTTATAGGAAAAGCTCGTGGTGCTGATGATGCAGGTGATTCGGAATGTACGCGTTATCTTCCAGGGGTTGGATGTTTGAAATCAGACATCCTGACCATACCAGGGATTAATAAAGCATTCATTAATCCTGATCTGATATCAGGTTAAGTTCTTGTAAATATATTATGAGAAGACAAACTGGAGTTGCTGATGCAAGGATTTGTTTGTTTGTTTGTTTGTTTGTTTCTTTCTTTCTTTCAGGTGAGCATGTGGAAGGAGACAGGAGGAAATAGACAGCAAAGAAGAGATCTGACAGGATGACATAGCAGATGGACCATCACAGGCCTGTTCAGACCGATTTCCTTTCTTCTGCTTTCTCTGCGCACACACACACACACACACACACACACACACACACACACACACACACACATATACAGCATGCTGTACAGTTACAGAAGGAAGAAAATACCGCATAAGACTGCATTTTAGGTTTCCAATGAAAAAAAAAACAAAAAAAACAAAAAACAAAATGACAAATAGGATGGGAGGTTAGAAAATGAAACGACACGCAACATCATGAACTCCGTTAAGTCTCTTACTCTGCTGAAGGTGAACAGACAACAGACGCTGAATATTTCAGCTCTATTGATTCTCCCTCGGTTGATTTTTTATTTTTTTTTTGATTCATTTCAGACACGCCGTGCGCAGAGGAAGACAGAAAGCTGTTTAGATTCGAAGCCGCATTCCGCGTCTGTTAGATTTCGCTCGAGCGGCCGCCTCGCACAATGAGACCCGTCGCTTTGAGGAGGCTACAGTAGCCAAATTCAGCTTTAGAAGCAGCATGAATGGATTGTGATGACAGCGTTGAAAAGAGGCGCGGAAAGTGCGACTATAGATTCGTGAGCGGAGAAGAAGAAAAAAGGACAAAAAAGGGGAAAAAAAGAGCAAAAGGAAAATGTATTGAGAAGGACAGATCAGAAAGATGAGGAAGAAGTGGGGGAGGGGTGGTGGAGAAATGGAGAAAAAGATAAAAAAAAAAGAAAGAAAGAAAGAAAATTCATTTATTTCCTATAAGGAAAGTGTGGCAGGCCCAGGGGGTCCCTGTAACTTGTGAAAAATTAAAAGAGACGGATTCAAACTGTCCAATTTCCACATCAAACAAACCTTGGCTCTTTCCTCCTGGAGAGAGCGCATTGCACACTGGGCACCACAAAATCCAACAAAGATACCCCCCCCCCCCTACATACACACACACCCACCCACCTCCTCCCTGCTCGTCCTCATCCTCACTCCTTACCACCAACACGAATTTTTTTATTTTTTTTTTTTACTCTCACACTATCCTCTATTTCCTTAATAATCCCACTCTCTAATTCCCTTAAGCACTGTACTGGTTACACTATCCCGTGTCTCTCCCCTGTCTAATTATACCCTTGTGAGTCTATTAATCAACTTGTGAATTATTTACGAAGGAGAGATCTTCTGCCTGTAACTGGCTTTGACACGGGAGAGGGGGGAGAAACAGAGACGGAAGGTAAAGACAAGACGGTTGGGGAAGGGTTTGAGACGACCAAGGAGGGGAAAAAAACCACAGAGGGAGAGACAGAAATATGGGACGAGGGTCTGCACGTCCTGGCAGGTCCCCGAGGACTGCAAAACTGACTGTAGCAGAGACAGACCTCAGTCAAAACACACTTCATGGTTGCTTTTTTTTTTTTTTTTTTAAATCATTTCCAACCCTTCTGGTTTGTTTTTGTTTGGTTTTTTTCAGACAAGCATTAATTCATGAATATATTGTATGTAGCAATCCAGTGAGGTGTAAAGAAGGTGAAGGGATGGGAGGGCGCATTAAAGAAAGAGAAATACAGCGAGAGAGATGAGGGAATAGCAGGAAAGTGAACTTCCTCTTACAGTATGGGATTTACACTTGCCGTTGAGATGTGCCCAACTCGCTGTGCAGGCATCGTATCAGGCGTCAAGAGCAGTCTTTACAGGCGTGGGCTGCTCGTAAATAGTGTGCGGAGAAATCTTAATGACTCCCGTTGCCACCGGTCTACCACCAGGCCTGCGAGAAGGCCTTTAAAGTAAGGTCATTATTATTTTGGAAAACTCTTTTAGCCCCAAATGACATCGGTGACACCATCTCAATGAACAAGGTGGATAAATTTCAGGGTGTATGTAATGTGTGAGTATTCTGCTTCGGAGATGTTTGAGTCCCTGGTGCATTTTAGTGCAAAACTAACTTTTAATCTGTAATATGTCATGCTACTGTCTGTGTGAGTAGTATTCTGCAGTACAACTTTGCAGCTCTCAGCCTCAGGACTTGGACAGAATTTGGAATTTTAGCTCATCGGGGGTTTTTTTCGCACCCCAACGTAATCCGTTCTCTTTGGGTCATTTCTTGGAATCAGTGCCCTCTGGGCCGTCAAAGGATCTAAAAATGATAAATGTTTTTTTTTCAGCTTTCCTTGTCTTTTTATAATCCAGACATGCTAAAATGTTCAAAAAGTCATACTGGGATGTTTCCACTGTAACCGAAAGATGGTGTAACGATCACCTTGATGTCTGAAAAAGGTTTCGTGAACGATAAGAGGATGGACAAGCTGGCATACAGTTATTACACCAGTGTGTGATTACCACCAAGCTAGCATAAAAGTGAAAGTATTTGAAAGGATTTAATGCTCTGTGATGTAGTGTTTTTTAAAATGATGAATTCATGACTGCTGGGATATGATATTCTTGGCTAAATCATACTACCAGGACCAAACTGAAAAAAAGTCAACTTTATTTCTTTATTGGGGGAAGAACCGTATATGGAAACTTCAGCAGACGTCCAAAGTGCCTCTCTGTGAGGTCGTGGAAAGACATGGATTTCCCCGATCTTAAAATAAATGTTTGTTTAAGTTGAATAAAGGTTGTGTTTTTCTTGCATTTTTTATATGTACACTTTTTTGGAAAAAATGTTACCCTACACCATATGTATATATATATATACATATAAAATTCTTTTCACGTTTGAAACGGAAATGACGTACGACCACAGAACATATTATACGTGCATATGACCGGAAACAGCGTATCTAGAGCTTACATTTTAACTAATCACTTCGTTTGTGGACGCCATTTTTATATCGTCTTTACGAATTGTTTACTGATATTGAAAAGAAGTAAACACCTATTTGGTAAGTAATATTTAAGAAAACTTTGATCTAAATATATAAAATTCTTTTCGCATTTGAAACGGAAATGACGCATGACCGCTATTTGTTGAAAAATAAAATTGGTAATTAACAAACTTATTTTACAATAATTAATTAGAGCAAAGCCACTGGATAATCAGCTAGTGTGTTTGTGTGTATATATATGATAACTCTTAACTCTATCATAAAAATGAAAAAATTTGAAAAGAAAAAAAATCAAACCAACAATAGTAAAAAAAAAAAAAAAACCCCAAAAAAAGTGTGTGTGTGTGGGGGGGGCATCTTTTAAAATCCTCCAAGAACACCCTAGGGTTGAAATTTTGAATTTCCAAGTGTTTCAATTAGTGCCCTATAAAGGGTTCAAATATGTGGCTACTAATACAAGCTGCATATATTTATAGCTCCAGGATGGACCTTGAAAAAGCCCACATTAATAAGCAGTTGCAAGCCTTCAGAATTTATTTCCACCTTTTGGGCACATCATGAGAATTATGGGTTCCCAATATCGATATACAAAAAGCAGAGTTACTCTCGCCTCTCTGGAGTCGATTGTTGTCCTGTAACAGCACATCCTGTTAAAGGAAGTCCGTTCGTTCATTCCTCTAAACACCACAACAATTTGCCAACAATTTAAAATTTATTAGAAAATGCCACGTCATAGTTTATACACAGGTAGTCCCTCAGCATACGATGGAGATGCGTTCCGATATCCCCATCGTAAGTGGAAAATATTGTATGTCGAACCACTGTTAAGCCTAGCTTAGCCTAGCCTACCAAGGAGTCTTTTCCTGTAGGAGACATGCTGGGGCGTTTAGAAGACATGCTTTTGAATTAAAATTAGGTCTTGAAGCACAAAACATAACCCACAGTAATGCACTGGACAGTACACCGATACACAAGGGAACTCTGTGAGTTGAGGGAGAGAGTGAGGCATCACGCAAGGCGAGTGATGCGTACATCCGGGCATCGTCCGAACGTATCGTACCTTATATACTGTTACACTGCCTGCCTGCGAATCTGAAATATTTTCTAGATATTTTTACATTTTTAGCGTATCGCAATCGTCATCGAAACTTCAGAAAAAAAATCCTAAGTCAGGCCATCGTAACTATATAGTTACTGCAAACTGTATTGTTTTTAGCAATTTCTAGTTACATTTGAAGCTGTGGAACATTCGCGAAACAAGTCACTCTAAACTCCTCTTAATAAATTCCTCTTCAGACTTTCCCATTACGGGAATTGAAATAGCTTTACCTCTGTAGTCCTGACCCTGGTAAACATACCTTCACACACCTTACGACCAGTCGAGTCAATCGAGAACATTTGGAAATGAACGAAATACTCGAAAACAAATCTTGAAGGAAAAAAGGCCCCCTTCCACGCTTGTCAGACTTCTGGCTCTCAGAGGAGGGCGTGGAAACGAGCGGGCTATTTGCATATAAACACTGCAGCAGGGATTGTCATCGGCGGTGTGTGTGAGACGCCGTGAGAGCCGGGCGAGAGACGATTTTCATGTGCAAATTCCATCTGCACATACAGTGCACATTATTATTTCATCAGCACCCGCTGTCAGTCTGTATGTCCCACAATCCCACATTCCCCGGTCTCTGAGGACAACTCTGAGCCCCTTCCTCCTCCACTTCCATCATGTACATTACATTTACATTTATTCATTTGCCTTTTTTTTTTCAAAGCAACTCAGATGTAAGAGGGGGCGTACTATACATGCCTCAAGCTGTTTGAGGGTGAGACAGTGGTACCGCAAGCGCTGCAAAGGAGCAAGCATCAACCAACTGACCAGTAGCAAGTGCAGAATATTTATAGGAAGAACAGAGGGAGCAGCAACTAAATATAGTACCTGAATACAAATGCCCTGGTTTACAGGAATATTACAAACATAAATCATTTAAGCAATGCTGAGTTACAAATTCTGTAGACATTATACCTAGTAACACCCAATAGATTTAAAGTACTGTGTATTCACCATTCACCATTGGATGGCACATACCGGTAATTAGTTGAATAGAAACTCAACACTGTTCGGGCACTCTAAAACACCATCCCAACACTGAAGCATGGTGGTGGTAGCATTATTTTGGCTTGAGCATTACTTCACTCCTGGCCTCTTGGTTAGTTCTCTGACTAATCCCTGGTCACCGATGGACATGCTCTTTTAGGCAGAGTTGTAGTTGTCACAGATTCTTTCCCTTTCACAGGGTGGGCCACGAAAAAGTAGCCCACCTGTCGTGATAGGACGATCAGATGAACGAGCAAATACATTCTTTTCCGTCACTTAATCAAAAGTCCCAACAGATGCTGAAAGTGGTCCCCGTTCACGTCTGTGCACCTACACATGGCGCGACAGACGGAGAGAAAGGGGCTAAGGTCCCCTCCAAAGAGCATGGCACTGGGATTGGAGGCGGGGCTACTTTTTCATGGCCCACCCTGTATAATAATGGATATAACAGTGCTTAGAGAGATGTTCAAAGTTGTCATAAGAGTTTGTTTTGAACTGGTCTTCATGATGCTGAGTTTTTTTTTTTGTTTTTTTTTTCCATTATGTACCCTGGGGCCTTGGGGGCTTGGGATGCTTTAATTTCACACGAAACAACTTCATTCAAATAATTCCGCAACTTCTGTTGGCAACTGATTTAGCAATGGAGGTAAATACTTTCATTTTTTTAAATTTGTAAATAGCTTTGCAAACTACCTTGTTTTTTTTTCCCTCCTTGACTTCAATATTATGGGCTATTTTAGTGTAGATTCATGATATACAATCCCAAAACATAAGTCCAATTTCAGTTCCAGGTTGTATCCATTCAAAATGTGGAAAAGATAAAGGGGGTGAATACTTCTGCAAAGCATGGTACCTTTGAAAAACTGTAATTCACAAACATAGCCATGGAATGGATCTATCTAGTTTCTCATTTCCGGCTTCTGTTTTACATTCGTCTGGTCTGGAAATTCGCTCCGCCCCATCCAGAACAGCTTTTCAGCCCCACCCATTTTTAATAAATTGCAACTCAGAAGGCGAAAGTCGTTACAAGAAAGTGGGTGGAATCTTTCACATCAACTGCCTTTTCATCTGTCTCCCTAGCTAAGGGTTCCAATAAACTTCATGCGTATTCTAAAAATGGGGGTGCAATCACATGAAGAGAACTCAACTGCTAGCAAGACCTGCTAGCCGTGTTTGCCATGCTAATTGCTTTAGCTGGCAGAGCAGAGGCTTGCTGGCTGTCAAATTCAGATCAGTCATTATGACCAATTAGCCAGTCTGGAGCTCTTGGGACTTTAATCATATGCTATGATGTTAAGATAGGACAGTCCTGCTTGACAACATATCTGCCCACTTCTTTAGAAGGGACGAGACCTATTTTAGCCCTAAAGATCCCCAACAAAGCCATACAACCCAACCGTCCATGCTCCAGTAAATGCACAGAGCAAAACACCCTCATTAGTAGAGAAACTGGTGGCCCAGATAGAACAAAGAGGCGCTGATAAAAGCGAATACATGCATGAATATATTTACCCTAACACAAGCTTATTCGCCAGCTGTGAATATGAGGTGCACGAGTTACGAGCGTAAGCAGCTTTCAAATTGATTTGTCACGTTCGCACTGAGTGCCTTCATCCGGAGAAGTTTATGTAAACTGCCATCTGCAATTTCCCCATCTGGCATGCCGAGTAACAATCCAGTATAAGGAGACCCAAAGCAAGAACAGCGACATGACAGAAAGCTCAGGTGGGAGAGACGACTCGGCACCTTAGAGCACTTTATCTCATTTGTTTAGGTAACATAGCAGAAGAAAACATTTCCTTACAAGCCAGGAAGGGCTCTCAAATCCAATCTGACACACAGAATCCCATATTATGACAATTATTGCTCAGTTAGTGAAAGCAGTTAGCGCTACTCTTTGAGTTACAGATTCGACTCTGGTTGAGGAAGGATTGTGTTTCAGGATTCCAAAAAAATATCTTTGTGCATCAACGTACGAGCAATTAATGATATGATCTGTGCGATTCTTGGTCCATAACAGATAATAACCGTGTGCCTTGATACATTAAAACGTATGTAACATAGAGCCGAATTCAGGGTCAGCGAATTAAATCAGTAGTTACAAAGGGAAAGTTTCTTGTATTCAGAGTTGGGTTACATACATGCTTAAGCTATACTTACAGCTCACTTAACCCTGGAAAACCCAGACCACCTATCAGGGTGAACTAAAATTTCGGGTCAAATATGACCCCAGGGGTGCTCTCCTTCTCCTGAGATGATGTCTTTTCATGGGTCTAAAAGGGAAAATTAAGTGTCATTTATGCCTTTTAATATTGGTCTCAAATGGCATGTCTGGTTTTTTTTAGTTCAAATGTGAAAAATATACATTTCAGGGTGTTTAGAAAGAGGAGGAGCTGTGGTATAAATCTTTATAACTCGCTGTTGGGTCTCAGTGGAGTACAGAAAATATTTCCAAAGTTTAAATAAATAAATAAATCAGCGAGAACAAGCTCTTAGCTTGCAGCTTTGACTAAAATTTGCTGACTATCTAGTGGCGACTAATCTCTGTCTGCAAAAGGGCAAAGCTCTCAGGGAAACTCCATACTGCTCCACTTCACAAAGTTCTTAGACCAAAGAGCAGCATCATAACGTCATTGTGTTCTCATACTTGCAAATGGGGCTAAAGTTTGTATGATGTCACTTGTATGAATTTTAATGACGTGAATTCATACATCTGCGGTGGATTGGTGACCTGCCCAGGGTGTACCCTTCCTCTCGCCCGAAGGATTAAGAATCCCTGAACAGGATTAAGAAGCAGAAGACAAGTGAGTGACAGAATTCATGCATTTATCTGAATTCACACAAATTTCTCAAGAAATCAAGTAGAGTTGTAAGGTCTGTGTGACTTAAGCAGTACAATGAATCATTTATCTTTATAGAAAATGTTCAATTAAGCAAACTTGAGCATTTTATTATTAATTCAAGGAATCATAAGACCATGTTAGAATCATGCTTAAATCATCCTAAGTACTCGCATAACCCTATCCTGAATACAAGGAACTTTCCATGCAAATCTGAACTCTGAATTCAGCCCACCTCCTACTTCATACGTATGTACTCTAGTTATAATACTGTAGGACAGTATAGTACATGCACAGGTAGTCCTGAAATTATGATGGAGATGCATTCCGCCACACCCACTGTAAGTCCAAAATATCGTATGTTATACCACTGTGTTGAACCACTTAGCCTAGCTTAGCCCATCTTAGCCTAGCTTAGCCCAGCTTAGCCTAGCCTGCCCAGGTGTCTTTTCCTGTAGAAGGCATGCTTTTGAATTAAAATGAGCCCTTAAAGCACACAAAAACCCACGGTAATGCCCTGTACAGTACACCAATACACAAGGGAACTCCGTGAGTTGCCGGAGAGAGTGAAGTACCGTGCGAGGTAAGTGATCAGGGCATCGTCCGCGTATTTCCGGGTGTTGTCTGAACATCCGCGTACATCATTCACGGTGTGACGCCGGCCTGCCAGCGATGCCCACCCGCAAATTTTAAATATTTTCTAAACATTTTACAATTTTTAGTGCATCACAATCATCATCACATAACTTCGAAAACTCGGAAGTCGGGCCATCGTAACTCAGGGAACCCTTGCAGGTACAGTTTGTACTTTTAAAATGCCCTGGTATCATTTTATGTTGATATAAGGAAAGGAATGTATGCAAAGTGCCCAAACTTGCATTTAAAAAAACTCAAGTAAAAAGAATCCAAACTCAGTGTGTTCAGCATTTCAATGACCGGCCGATTCCAACTTTGCTGGGAAACCACAGACGTGTCCACACTAAACTTTTTGCACATTCGAGCTTTGAAAATAAGACCAAATCTAGCATTTCCTGTCAAATTAAGAGCAGAATGCACGGACTGCGGAGAAGGAGGAAACACTGTGCTGTTGTAGTTTTTTTCCCCCTGTTCATTTACCTTGTCAACCCAGTAACAGGCTCACAAGACTAATGCGCTTATGCAGCACAGGGTTTTGTACAAGCAGCCTCGTGTGTTTAACATGGTAAGCAGGGACACGGGGTGCAGAGACTGAATCCATCATGAGTGTCTCTCTTTCTCTCTCTCTCTCTTTCTCTCTCTCTCTCTCTCTCTCTCTCTCTCTCTCTCTCGTCAGTTAAATAGACTGG
>JAQMCW010000011.1:17840276-17853324 GCA_030068335.1 Chrysichthys cranchii
TTTGGATTTTTACAACATTATTGTTGAAATACACAGTCCTGAAAAAGGGACGTTTCTTTTTTTGCTGAGTATATATAAAATATACAGGATATGATAAAATATCAAATATCATATTAATATGTCCATATTCCAACAGATCTCTTTACCTGGATATCTGTCTTCATTTTCGAATCTCCAGAGCCTTAATTGGCCAGTTGGCACATGGGTTTCCTAGTGCAGGTGGGAATAATCACAGCATGAGAGTACCTCCTGAGAACTGCTGCTGTAATCATGAAGACTGTCTGGTGTTCATCCCAAAAATCAGCAAAAATGCTACGCGCCAACAAAGCCACTGGTTCCCCCTCAAGACGACTGCGCTCGAAGTTTACTCAAAGTCAATTCTGAAGGTGTAGCAAAGACGCAACTTGCAAATGGTGGAGCTGCAATTTTTTTTTTGCATGTCTCAATATCCAGAGCTGTGTAATATAACCTTAAAGACATTAAAAAAAAAAAACCTTTTTCTTTTTTTTGCATTGCACTGTGCCAATGCCTATTGTAAAAAGCGCTGTACAAATTGACAAGAGGTGGGTCTGTTGAAATACATATAGAAAAGGTGTTCCTTGAAACCTTCTGAGTTTGTTCATACCCTGTAAGAATATATATTTCTAATATTGTACGAAAAGGACTGAACACTAAGCTCGCCTTTCTTTTCTTGTGCGAATTGTTACGAATTTAGTGGGAGATGGTGTTTCGGGCAGTGGACACTCTCCTACCTCCATCAGTTTCCCGGATCAGGACATAATAAAGAATGGATCATATACTAGCACTCTTCTTAATCTGTATGTGGAAAAGCAACCAGTAACCTCTTCCTCTGTCCTCCAGCGGAGCAGCATGACGGTGGGCAATCTGAGGCTGCTGGCTGGAGACCAAAGCCTCTGGCATGACTAAGAGCATAGGGGAAGAACATGGACCACAACAGCACTCAAGTGCTCAAACATTCATTACATACCTGGCTAGCAGGGCTCTCCACAGGCAGACAACAGGAATGCTGTAGCTCACAATAAAGTCTGTATTTAAAAAGAAATGCCTCGCAACAAACATCAAAGTGCGGCCGGCGCACGCCAAGTTCCTGATTCTGCTGGGAAGTCATTACCAGACCTTGCTTACGGAGCCGTCTTAACATTTAAAACTTACTGCCGCGGATGTTCCTTAAAAGAACGTCCACACAACATAGTGGATGCCTCATTATTCCGAGGATACAAGAAGTCAACATCCGTGCTTGGGCACTCTTTAAGTCGTTAGACTATTCTGTATTCAGGGCAGCATTTCTGCGTGCCAGAGACAATCCATTTCTCTCGACAAGAATCATATTTATTTCAACGTGACACTGTCCAGCTCTAACACTTAGGAAAGTCCTGGGAAACGATAATAAAATTGTGTGAGAAGCTGAACATAGAACAAACTGTGTTGCAATCTGGAAGGGGGTTAAATATAAAGGGAACCTAAAAAGAACCTTGAGATAGTGCAGAATTCACAAGATGAGTGGAAAATACCACGCATATCATTCATTAGCTCCAAATAAAAGAATTTCTCGCTAATAGCCCCCCTAAATCCCAGCGCATCCTGAGATACGGGGGCGAAAAAAGGGAGAGATGCAAAAGAAAGCCGTGTCCCACAAGTGCTTGTTAGGCTCAAATTATTACTGCGATGAATAATTTTTTAAAATAAATAAGCAAATAGATAAATAAATAAATAAGCAACATTTATAGATCTAAGTATCATCAGAGGAGCGTCGGGTTCGTTGCCGAGCTCTCAGGGCCGTTTGAAATGTGCCTTTCTTTCCCTCTTTGATCTCTGAACAGCAAAACCTGGGTGTCGCGTCACCTGATCCGGCACTAATCTTGCAGTCCTCAACTTCCCGCTTAAACTCACGCGGTCTGAAAGGTCACTCGGTTTCAGTTTGCCACAAAAACAACGACAAAAAGTATAATGCAGAACAAACGTTTTCATTTTTACTATGAAGAACTAGTCCCTAATGTATTTTTCTTTACCATTTCTTGGTGCTTTTATTCTCATCAAAAGCTGTCAGTCACCACTGCAGTGTGCAGGCTGCTTGAGAGTGAGACGGCACATGATTGGACAGTTTAGAAGATATAGAAACCTCGTGGAAGAAATGACAAAGCTCAGACAAGAACAGGACAAACAGGAAAGGGATAAAATAATAAGGTACAATAGGTAACAAAGGAGTAAAAGCTTGTATGCCACTGTCGATTGATCACGGTGATGAACACTTACGAGGCGTTCTACAAGAACGCAACCAGGACTCGAATTTAGATGCCGACTTTTGGCCCAGATTCTAAAATGTGCACAAGCATTTGATATGGTTAGTTGCATCCTGGGCAACAAAGTCTTCTTAGGTCTTGTCATGCCGTCCGGCACATAGGGCGTCAATCGGCCCCCGCAGGGCTCAGTTGACATTTCCGCAGCTAAGTGCATTCTACAGGGTTGGGGTCGCTAGCCCCATACCCAACCCTTCCCTAACTTGGGACTTGGTTTTACACCACTCACTACAATGGGCAATTTAGGGTAGCCAGTTAGGTGGCTAATGCGCATGTTGTTGGACTGTGGGAGAAAACCAGAGTACCCAGAGGAAACCCACGTGGACACCGGGAGAACATGCCACACTTGGTGACCTAGTGACACCTAGTGACCACTTAGTCACCGTGCCTCCCGGCCAACAAACTAACAACGCTATATGGCCAAAAGTATGTGGACATTTGAGCATCACACACATGGAAGTACACGATTGCACAGGATGTCCCTGTATGCTGTAGAATTCAAATTTCCCCTCGCTGGAAATAAGAACCTATTCCATGACAATGCCTCTGTGCACAAAGCATGCTCCACAATGACATATTTTCCCAAGGTTGGAGTGGAAGAACTCCAGTGTCTCACACAAAGCCCTGACCTCTTCCCCACTGAACATCTTTGATAAGAATTGAAACCTTGCCTGTCTTTCTCACTCATCATCAGTGCCTGTTCTCACTAATGTTCTTGGGGCTGAGAGCACAAAGACTCCCAGCCACTTTCCAAAATCTAGTGAAAAGCCTGCCTACACCAGGAGAGCGGAAGCTATAATAACTGCAAAGAAAGATGGACTTTGGAATGGGAATGGATGTTCAACAAGTTGAGAAATCAACAGAATTTAAGTTTGCCATGCTTCAATAAGAGAGTAAATGCTTTCCCATTGCACCAACTCAGGAGTACCCCATAAGAAACCAAAACCGGGTCATAATTCCAAACACACAAGGCTTGAATGGAACTTGACGTTGACTGAGAAGGGAAGGTTCTAAACTTTGCAATCTCAACAGATTATTACATCAGTTTTACCCATTTCTGGCCTTGTGTCATATCTCCAGCACACTCAATAGCCATTTCCTTATTTTTAAAGATTGAATGATTGGAAATCTCTTCATGAAAAACCAGTCTAGAAAAGTCCGGAGAGCTTCCTGAGATAACCAGAAGAGAGACAACCTTGTCTGCATCAGTTCTGTGGACACGTCAGGACAACTTGACTCTAAGTTGCAGGTCTGATTGGTATTATAATGAGCCACTTCTTCCTCTTTTCGCTCCCACCACACATCTCCCTGAGCTCCCAGACCCCTGAGTGGCTTGCTCCATTCTGTTTCATCACACATCAAACAGGTCTGGCATTCACCGCTCGCCCACTGGACCAAGGGAGTGCAACATCTGCAGAGGCGGGGGCGGACGGGGGGATGCACATCTCGCAGGGGAACACATGGGAGACTGGAGCAGATGTTGCTGAGACTGGAACAGCAGGCTGGGGAAGGGCCACCGGGAGGCAGTTCTCAACAGGTTGAGAGAGAACGACAGAGGGGAGGAGATGCTGTCCCATCTCTGTGACCCCCCACCTCCACTCCCCATGAGGGACGGAGGTCTGCCTGCTGTGTGACGCCCTTCTCTGATCCTCATCCTGCTCTCCTCACTACTGCTGCCCCCATCAGCCCCTTTTGACAATACAATTAGCTAAATTAGCCACCTTGCCACTAATAAGCTAATCACGAGCCTTGTGTTTTTTATTATTAAAGCCATGTCAGCCCCCGAGGCCCCCCCAAAGGGCTGACTGGAACCACATGCTATCAAGGCTGAATCGAAGCAGAGCTTCAGTGGCACCCAGGAGCCTTCTTACCTTAATTTCCTGCTGGCTTGGAGAAGCAGAACTAAAGCATATTTCTTGGTAAAATGACATTATTTGTCTTTTTAACTTCAAGAGAGAAAGGGCACGACAGTTTGTAGCTGCTATAACGTAAGCGATAACAGGAACTGACGTGTTTCGCAAATGTTCCACAACATTAAACGTACCTATAAATGGTTAAAAAGCAAGACGTTTCATTCTTTAATAAATAAACGATTGTTTAGGCCACGAGTCGAATACTTTATGCGACATTACACCAACTCGTCATTAATTTTTTTTCCTGTAGCATCTGCTTATTCTTTATTTAAAAAAAAACCCAAAACACTATAATTACATTTTACTCCCATATCTCTTGGTTACAGCAAATACCTCCCTAATGAATGCAATGCATCACTGTTCATTTGTTGCTGAAATGGAAAGGTTGCACTTTTAATTCTTAACCTCTTCTCTGGTCCGTGGAAAGGACCATGATACATGCCTGGAGAAGCGGGCATCCTGCGTAGTCCGATATCTTCTGCAGCAGTGGGCACTGATTGGAAACAAATGCTTTGGGTGGCCCTGGTGGCCCGGCAAGAGAGCGCAGAGCAGAAAAACACTGAGTTTCTATCCTGGCTCACATTTTGCTGCTCGGCTAAATGTAATTACCGAGTGTGTTAAACTTTGCCACGGCTGCCATTCATTTTGTTTGCTTTATTTGTTTTTGCAGAGCGAAGGCATCCTGCCGGGCATGGAGACAGGCGCCGTGTTCGCCTCATTACATATTCACAATGCTTTTGTCACCCAGCCGACTGGTGCTTCCAAACAGCTGTTTTCCCTGAGAGTATAAATAAGCATTTGCTCTGACATGAAAGGGTGGGGAAAGAGAGAGAGAGAGAGAGAAAGAGAAAGACGGGGACAGAGACAGAGACGGGGGGAGCAATTTAACGAAGGCAACATAAGGAAACGAAGGAGTCACAAATAGACGCTCTGTAGCATGCAAAGTGGCCTTATTTTAGCCTCATGATGTCGTTAACTATCCAGTCAAGATGTTTGCCATGAACATGGGTAACTATTCAGTTATAGTGCTGAAGGATAATTTCCACATAATCAGAGTATTTTACATGGACAAATGTCTGCATCAAAGCTCTGTAGAAAATAAAATCAGTAAGTATTTTAATACAGATATGATGTAATTATTTAAGGGCATGCGGTTATTGGAACATAACCAGTAATAGGGTGTCTGGGCCTAATGCAAACCCGAGTTAATGTTACACTCCAGGGTTGATTTTCCAGGACGTCCTGAAATGTTTTATTTCTCTGCTAAAGCAGAAAATGACATGCCATAGGTTTTTATCTTTTAATAATTGCATCTAGCATCATGGAACATCCAAGAAACTGATTATTTCCTGTTAACAGATGTCACGTAACTATAAAGGTTTTTTCTCTCACTTGTTATAGACGTTATCGATCCATACCGCGATATTCCTTTTAACAAATGCTGTAAAAATAAATAAATAAAATAAAATATATAAATAAATAAAGTTGGTAAATTTTGTGTTATTATATTATACTTTATTTTAATAAAAAATACAACAACACAGACAATAATAATAATAATAATAATAATAATAATAATAATAATAATAAGGGCATCCAGCCATTTAGAGGTTGGATCTTTAAAGGAGCCTAATACATTCATGCACTCAAATTCCAAGCCAGGAAAACAAAGTTGTGAGTAAAAATGATGAGCTACACTGTTAACTGCACCATAATCTTTAGGCTAATTAGTGCTACTGACTACTGTGCTACTTGTCCTTGCTGTCAGATCAAATAATGTCACAACAAGCATTTAGTCATGTAAAATCATTATAATTCAAAGAACAAACATCATCCCTTGCAGACAAGAAGGAGACAATCAGCAAATGTCATGTTTCTGAAAAAAAAAAAAAGTTCTGGCTATTTCTCAAAAAAAATAAATAAATAAATAAAAAAGACCCTGAGGTGTCTTAGGTAAAATACAGGTAGTCCTCAAGTTACTATGGAGATGTCTTCCGCCACACCAATCGTAAGTCCAAAATATCGTAAGTCGAACCACTGTGTTGAACCACTTAGCCAAGCTTAGGTATCTCAGCCTAGCTTAGCCTCGCTTCACCTATCTTAGCCTAGGTTAGCCTAGCCTACCCAGGAGTCCTTTCCTGTAGAAGACATGGTTTTGAATTAAAATCAGCTCTTGAAACACACAAAAAACCTGAAGTAATGCACTGTACAGTACACCAATACAAAAGGTAACTCCATGAGTTGCAGGAGACAGAGAGGCATCACGCGAGGCGAGTGATCCGGGCATCGTCCACATACTTCCGGATGTCCTCTGTGTACTTCCGGGTGTTGTCCGCTTATTTCCGGGCGTCATCCGAATGTCTGCGAACATCATACGCTGTTATGCTGGTCTGCCAACGATGCCTGCCCACGAATTTTAAATATTTCCTAATTCAATTTTTAGCACATAGTCATCGTAACTTCGAAAAATCGTAAGTCGGAACATCGTAACTCGGGGAGCACCTGTAGCACTCTGTAATGAAAAGAGATTAAGGACAAAATCCTACAGCGCACTATTACATTTTACATTTCATGCCGCAGTTCAGATGCACATTTTTACGGCATGCTGTTCAATGGGAAAGAGCAAATGCCTCCATGAGCGTGGCGTAGCCAGCCTTCATTAGCTTCGAGCGGCATGCCTGCCAGGGTGCTGCACTTTATCACAGGACACTAATGAGAGATACGTTTAGCAGATCCAGGGCGTCCACCTCATACATTAATCCATGGCCACAATTATTCAGGAGTGCTGATGTTTCTCCAGATTCTTTTCATTTGAAAAATGAGTGCCAGATAATTAAAGAGAGTCAGAAACGGCTTACTATATCTTTGCCACATTCGGTGACATGTCTAAATAATTAAAGATTAATCATCGACCGGTTTCTAATATTAGGCATCAAAGGACACTCTCTGCATCCTACAGTCCATATTATGTCACTGTGGGTAAAGAGCCTATACTTTTAGTTCTTTTTGAGTTCTCATGAACATAATAAAGTTCAAAACGTTACCTAGTCCTGTATAATCCGTGTAACATACGCAACACCTTAAGTTTTCAGTACCTTTAGCAGTGTTGAATTCTCGAATCTGATTGGTCAGAAGGTGTTGGCTAATCTTCTATAATAGGAACTCTGACAGTCATCCTGACTGCAAGGCAAATCGCTGGTTTATATTAATACACTCGTTCTAATACTTTACTGTTTCTATAGTAACAGCTAATTCTGTTTCTGATGTAATGAAGCTTTGTGTTAGGATCCAGTGTCCCAAAGGGAGATCTCCACGTCGGAGGATGTTTCTTGCCAACAAGCTGCATGTTTTTGTTTTATTAGCTTAAAGAGAAATTAAAGAACTACATTTTATGGATATCATGACAGAAAGTAAATTCCATTACATTAAATGTAACTACAAAAGGACGAAGAGTGTCTCATTATTTAATTAATCTAAATTGTCATGTGGTGTAAGATATAAGAGGGAGAATCATAAAGTAAAGTCAAAATACAAAAATTCATTTATTGGTTTTAACAGAAGGAACTGTGAGAAACTGAACATATCACTTTTCCATATAGTCCCCATGCAAGATTTGTCGTATCGCCCAACTAGCTTCTGGATTCCTGCAGAGAAGAAGTTTTTCTTCTGTTCCTGAAGCCAGATGAGTCCCGCTTCCTTTACTTCATCATCAGAGGTGAATCTGTGACCGCGCAGCGCCTCCTTCAGAGGACCGAAGATGTGATAACGGCTTGGCACCAGATTCGGGCTGTGAGGAGGACGTGGGAGATGTTGGAACCCGAGACGTTGCACTGTCTCTACTGTCTCTGATGCTGTATGAGGACCTGCATTGTCATCGTGCAGCAAGTTTGTTTTGGACAGCATTGCTCTTCTTTTGCTGCGGATTGCAGGTTCATTTTGTAGCAATGCATAATAATTTGCATTGTTCCCTGTTCCCCATTCCCTTCGTTCTGCTGCTTCTGGCCATCTGACCCCTCCTCCTTTTCGCTCCTGTCCAGCCCGTTCAAGGCAGCTGTCTGTTCTGGCTCCTCGTTAGTGGAATGATCGTCCCCATTGAGGTCAGAACTGCCGACTCCCTGACTACCTTCAAACACAAACTGAAGACCTCCCTCTTCAGGATGCACCTCTCCCCTGCCTCCCTGTCAACTCTGTAATCCTATTGTAACCCAGGCTTCGTTCTGTCTAGCTTGGTCATGATGTATTCAGGTTAGCTACTGGGGTTTTGTTCGCCTTTTGCGGTATTATGTCTTTACATCTGCGCTCATTTATGGATAGCTCTTCACTGTTTTCACTGCTGTTAGCTAATCAGGTCCTTCTACAGAATACTACACTGGGTGTTATTCTGGCACTTATCCACCTGGGACGTGAAATTCTTCTATCCTTGTACCCGACTTTTGCACTTGTGCGTCGCTCTCGATAAGAGCATCTGCTAAATTCCTGTAATGTAATGTAATGGCCATGTGCTTGGAAATGGACCAGAATAGGAACCTTCATGTCCCAAAAATACCTTAACATGATTGTCTTGGGGGAGGGCTGACTTTTGAATTTCTTATTTGCTGGAGAAGATTTGAAATGTCTTTTGCTCATTTTAAACTTGCCTTTACTTTCTGATTCTCCCTTGTATAAGTACAGTGCAGTAAAATGATTTCTTTCACATATCCTAGAAGGTTAGAAAATAGAGGTCAGAGTCATGATACAGCATTCCTGGACCAAAAAGGGTTACTTAAGGTTAAAGGCCTTACTCAAGAACTCAAAAGTGGCAGCTTGGCCGTACTACAGCTTACCTGAACCCACCACCCTCTCTTACATTGTCTTACAAATAAACCACTGGCTTTCAAAATCAATGCAAGACTACAGGGGGCACTTACTTCTGGAGAGCGTGTGTGTTACACTGGAGTTCCAGCTTAGAACGGAGTGCTTTCCGTCACCTGTCTAGCTCTCGGATACGTACGCCGATTCAATAGATTATGAGCACAGCGTGATATTTATTTTCATAACCTAAAAAAAAAGTCAGCTGAATGACAAACTTACAAAGTGTTCTTGGTAGCAGCGGCCCGAGGCATCCTGCGCTCGTTCTCTGATCCTCATCCTCGGTTGAACCATAAATATCTTAAGCGTTACACGAGATGTATCTGCAGGGAGGTTAGACAAAAAGCGTCCATGGTATGATTCGGTTATGTACCGTGCTCACTCGCACACTAATTAAACACCGTATCCACTCAACAGCCCTGAAGTGATTCGTCAGAAGTGAAGAATCAGTTCGATATTAGCTGTCGCTCACAGAGGGAGTAGTGGCAGGTAGGCTGTAGAGCGACACCCTAGTACCTAGGGCACATTTCTAGCAAAATGGAAATGCCCTGCTGAGGGAGAAACTGAGCATTCGGGGGCCTGGCAAAGTTCCATGCCGTTTATGCAAATTAATGGATGAATAAACAAATAAAAATAAGTCCTATCAGACATTAGCCTGAGGGGGTTAGCATCAACTTCTAGTTTAGACGCTATCTTAAGTCAGTCATTTTACCAAGTGAAACAGAGTTAAAAGATGCTAAGCTACAGGGGGGGGAGAGTTAAGTTGTTTCATTTACAAAACTCAATGAAAAACAATTTACGGAATTCATTATGCTTGAATTATTCAGGGAACGCCGTTTCTTCCATAAAGAGAGTGACACTTAAGAGGGATGCTAATATCCCCTGGTAACAGGCAGAATATTCCTAATTGTAAGCTACTAATTACATATTTATGCCAAGAATAGTGTGCGAGCTTTAAGAAGCGCGTGCAGATGTCTCCGAGGGGAAAAAAGAAAAACGTAAAGTGCATTCAGCTGGTAGGAAGACGATGACTCAAAGTGACATTCGTTCCTCTGGGAGCTCTGGCTCAGAAGTGAGTGTACTCCAGAGGGAAATGCAGGTGTGCCTACAGAAAGCTGGCCTGAAACGGAGCACGGCAGCCCAGTGACGGAAGATTCGAGCTCCTGCAGGGTGAGGAGGCACTGCAATCATTTGTACTTTGAGGTCCACATCAGTTGATATCAAAGTGACTTTCCAGTCTGGCTTTACACAGTCATGGTGGGGGGGTGGATTTGATTAGCAGCTCAGGAGAACAGGCAAGAGGATAAGCTCAGAGAATCGGAAATTAAATGGATAACTTCTACCAGCCGTGCATACGGAAAGGCTGCTTTATTTCAGGATAATGACCATCCAATGTTATGATTTATAATTCATATATAACGCAATTGACGTAAAATGAATTTTAAAAACATACCACGACATGTGCGTTTTAATAAAGTGACGATAAAACCAGAGAGACCAACGGCGTTAATAAGAAAATCTTAGCAGGCAAACAGAAGGATTGGAAGTTTATCACAAAACATAACAGCAGCCAGCGAGAAGGAAATAGCAGAAGTTCATTATGAACGCTACTTAATTAAAAAAAAACAAAAAAAAAAAAACAGCTCGTTCATTTTCCTAACAACCAAACGGACCACGATGCCACCTTCGTGTTTTCTATTGACTCACAAGTCTGAAGCATGCTAACTCACAATGCATATTCACCCGATAAAGTCGCCGTGACGTGAAAATGAACGCTACCACAAGCTAATTCACCCCGTGTACCTACTATGTCCTTTTCCTTTCAGTGAGTTACCTTTTGCACTAAGCAAATTTAAATCATTTTTGAACTGAAAGGTACTTTAGATGAGAAAGCAAAGAAGTATAGCTTTCAGGTTCCTCCTGTGACATAGGAGCAATACGTGGTTACTGCTAATACGTTAATGTTAGCACCTCGGATTAAAGGTACACGTCTGTTCATATATCACATTATAAATAATACCATAAGATGTAGAGGTCGAAATTTAGCACCACTTTAGCACACTTTCACTGTCTTTTCTCCTGTTGCAGCCTGCATGTCATTATTATTGTGGAAACCATAGGGACGAAACACTATGTCTTCGTTTGAAGTGGAAGTGTGCCTCTAGAATTATGTCTGTTATAGAGACTGTTACTATTAAAGCAGTTGTAGCACTCATATAACGTACTATAGTCACTTCATTTATAAGCTAGTTCCCCTCATACTGTGTCTATGGATATCCACACTTGCGTGTCACACAGTTCCTACACACTAGCACACTAGCACTGGAGAGTTTGTATTTGCCTGGGGCGATCATCGAGGCCCACCATGTTCAAGCTTTTGATCAACATTCACTTGGCTGATTAACATATGCACACCTTCTTCCTCTCTTTGTCATGCCCGCTAACAAATCTATGATGTCTTTGCTATACGCACAGGGACGGTAATCCATCAGGGTTGTACAGATACCAGACCTCGTTCGCTCACGTTCAATTGAGAGATGACAATTTAAATCTTCGATGCTGAAGAAACTTCAAAAAAAGCACCTTCATAGTGTTAGCGGAGTAAACAAACTAGCATCTGTCAAAGGTAGACAAAAGTAAACGATCGTCATCTGTCTTTAAATGTATTTTCATAATCTCGAGGATTTACATTAGAGCAAAACAACAACAAAAAAAAAACGCATCATAAATCATAACTACATCGCAAATTTAATTCACTGGGTTAGGCTGAGATAGCTAGCATGCAGGTTCTGAGGCTAAATGTGTTGTTTTGGAGCTAAATTTGTGATGCTTAACTATCCGAGCTTATATATAATGCTTCCTAAATACTGAAAGTCCCTGTTTTAAGAAGAAAATTTGACTTTTGCCTTCTGAACATTTTTGGCTTTATATGTAACCCTCTTCATTTAAACAGGAAGTCACTGGAGGAAATGCAGCAATAGGGTGGTGTAGGAGACCACGGACCAATAATAACAAAGCTTTACAGCTGCATTTTGGATCACTTGATTGGTTGATGGGGAAGACCTGCCACAAATGAGTAGAATTAGTCAAGTCTCAAGATGACAAGGGACTAAACAAGAGCCTGGGTGGCTTCTGTGGGGAGAAAAAGCAGGATCCGCCTCATGTTATAAAGAAGAAACATATGTGACCAATTCAGATTAGCAATATGAAGATTATATATACAGTATACAGTGGAACCTTGGATTGCGAGTAACTTGGTCTGCGAGTGTTTCGCAAGACGAGCAAAAATTTTTAATACATTCTGACTTGGTTAACGAGCGAGGTTTTGCAATATGAGTAGTATTCGTCTGCCGAGCCTCACGTGATCACAACTTCTCTCTCTCACTCACTGCAGGATTGTGGCTTCCGCGCTAGTATATACTGTTAGTGTGTGTCACTCATCTGTTTAATGACGATGCAATGTTGCATTTTTGCGAAATCCTCAAAAGGAGGCAAAAGCAGCGATCGTTGGATAGTTTCCTCGTTAAAGTCGCACAAAAAGAAAAAGATCCCGGTGAGCGACAGACTGCAGTGATTCCGTGAGTTGTAGTGAAAGTAACACACAATAATCCTCCTCCTCTCTCATGTCTCCTGCTCTCTGTCATGGATCTGCCCGAGCAGCACATCCATTTCGGGCACTCCCAATAGCGGTGCATGCCGGAGGACTCACACCATGCACGCGCGTCATGTGGGTTACTACAGGTGTTCTGCATTAGGACTAATTATATAGAGTATAAATAGACTGACTCATGAACGCTAAGTTTGCGATGCATTAGTTAGCATTTCCCCGCGCTATTGCCAAGTCATGTTTTAGTGTTTACCTTGCTCATGATTTGACTCTTGCTTGTACTCCAGTAAATACAATGAATGTGTTTCAGCCCTCAAAAACATGTTTTTAAAGTGTATTATGGGTTTATGTGTGGCAATAAA
>JAQMCW010000011.1:17871819-17882174 GCA_030068335.1 Chrysichthys cranchii
CCCCCCCCCCCCCCCCCCGCCCCGCGAGGACCATTATGCAGCAAAAAAAAAAAAAACCCTGAGCTAACCATTTCAATTTACTTTTGGGCTTTTAGAAGTTAGGCCAAACAAAAATATCTGCAAGATCAGGTCTGATTGTTCAAAACAATCCTTCACACATCTCTACTTTTGTTCCTTGGGATACAGGGATACCATCAGCCATCTAGGTCACTAATGTCTAAATCTAGAGACATGTTACTTCCTGTTCCTCAGTTGTCATGCTGCAGTAGAGTGTTGTGTCTGTACCTTGGCAGTGAGCTGATTCAGCTGGTGCCCTGTATGGCACACCTTGTTATTTGCCTTCTGGAGCTCAGCCTCCATCTCACCCATCCTCTTCTGGCACTCCTGCATCTTACTCTGATATATATTAAAAAAAAAACCACACACACATCGAAACATTCATTATTAACAACTTCACATAGGATTTCATAAAGTTGAGTAAAGTTTGAGAGTTTGCTCCTAACTGAGCACTAACCTGTAACTCCTGATATTTGGTGTAGTAGTCATCGCGATCGTGCTGAAGTTGGCGGATCTGACTGTGTAGGCACGTGACTACAGTCTCCCGTTCGTCCCAGAGCTGCCTGTAGCGCTGTTGTTCCACATGTAGGCTCTCACGCAGAGACAGGATATCCACACACTGCAGGTTCAGCTGATCCTTCTACAAACACAAAAAAAAAAAAAAAAAAGAAAGAAAAATTAAGGCACCGGTTCCTAATGCACTTCTGTTATTCCAAGTCATACATTTGTATTTTCTTAGAGTCGATTTTTACTGTCAGCGTTCTATATTTTGTAAAAAAAATTTGTTAAAAAAAAAGAAAAAAAAAAGAAAGTTCGTTGTTAAATCACATACAGATATATGGGGAGTGCATTTATACAAACAGGTGGCTGTGCATGATCAGAGCAATTCAGTATCTAGATGATTTAATAACATCCGTCGTGTACGATATGTACATCTCATCAACACCAATGTTCTAGCGCATACTGAAGTTTCTTCTGCACAACTTTTCATTATATGCATGCTTTATAAGTGTATAAAGCTTTGTTTAGACAATTATTACAAGTACAAATCACCACAGTCTGTAGCCCGGTCAGTCAGCTGTTGTATATAATAATGAAGCATGCAAGTATAAAAACAATACATATGCATACTTTTAACAAAAATAAATAAATAAATAAAAAAGGGCGGCACGGTGACTAAGTGGTTAGCACTGTCGCCTCACAGCAAGAAGGTCCTGGGTTCGATCCCCTTGTTCGACCTGAGCGCCTTTCTGAGTGGAGTTTGCGTGTACTCCCAGTGTCCGTGTGGGTTTCCTCCGGGTACTCCGGTTTCTTCCCACAGTCCAAAGACATGCACAGACTGATCAGACTAATCGGCTACTCTAAATTGCCAATTTAGAGTACCCTCGGTACATTCACTGCTAATAACCATCAACCACAAATAAGTTTTTCACATCCTGCGTACTTTGCTCTTCTTTAAATTAAATTCTCCACTTAGTGAATTTTATTCGAGTTTGGTCTAGGTGTAGTTTTCAAGCCAACTGCTATGGAAAGGGGTCAAAAATAAAAAAAAAAATGCTACGACTAAACCATACATTGCTCCACCTATAATCGGTCACCAACTGGTGCATAATATCAGCAGAACTGCAGTCAGTCACTTACTGCACATATGTAACCGGCACAAAATGTGACAAGCCACAGTGCATACACAACTCCAAATCTGTGAACTTGGTGCATTTACCAAGATACTCGTGCAATGTGTTTACCATAGCGTTATTCTGTTCCTCCAGTGCGGTGGCGTTGATGATTCTGCGCAGCAGGCGGCGGTTTCGCACAGCGTGCTGCTCGCGCTTATAACGCTCGTACAGCAGCTGGTTATGCAGCAACAGCAGCTGACTGCGCACCGTCTGCAGTTCGTCCAGAGGTGCAGAGCCTTGAGAAAGAAAGAGAGAGGCAGATAAAGAGATGAAAGGACGGAAAAGTCAAGGAGGATGTATAAGGTAGGCAGAAAGAAGAGACAGGAACAGGAGGTCATGGAAAAGGAGAGAGGGACTAGATGGTGGAGAGGATGTAGTATTGACAAGTGAGAAAAGTCGAGAGAATTAAAAAAAATTTAATTAAATTAAATAAAAAATATAAAAAAAAACACCCCACACTACAATCCATAAAAACCTGTGGGAGTAAGGGCTGAGGCCTGCTGCTGTAGTGCATGTAGACACACACACACACACACCGTGACTTTGTTCCGAACAATCACATGACTCATAACTTGTATAACTGCAGGGTTTTTTATTCAATTCCAATATGAACAGCCTACGCTGTTTTTCCCACCACAGTCATCATCTGGATGTCATTAAACCTGGAGTCAGCGCCCGGGCTCGCTCAAAAATACAAACCCTAAACACTTTTCCCACTTGGGTAAAACTCATGTAAAACAAGATTTCACATCATTTTTTTCCCCCAATAGGAGTCATCCTAGTATTTAATTCAGAGTTGAGATCGATATGTATGCAAGTTTACCAACTTTAACGGTCATTTATATAAAAATTTAAATCATACAGAGAATGTCTCTCCTATAATATGGGCATGAAATTAGTCTCAAGACACGCCGTATACAGTACATCATGAACGACTTCTCACTGATGAACTTTGAACCAATTAAAGCGCATAAAAATACGATGTGAGATCTGTTCGAGAAAAATAAATCAACGATCAGGTGGTGTCATGCTGCCCAACGCAAAACAGAACTACTCTTCCCACACCAAATACCTAGCACGGCGTTTTATTCCTCTTATACCACGGTACAGAATTTCTTGGAAAAACTACAGCCTTCAAACTACTCACCCCGATAAGCTCGAGTAACTATCGTTAAGCGTTAAATAACATGCGTTATCCTGACTCGGACGGCTCGTGTCCGAAAAACGACTTATTATGCGTGTTGCTGCCCAAGAAAAAGAAAGCCTCTACTGAAACTCGAGTCACACACACACACAAAAAAAAAAAAAAAAAAAGAAAGAAAGAAAGAAAGAAAAAAAAAAAAAAAAAAAAAAAAAACTAAACAAACAAAGAAAGAAAAAAAAAAAAAAGAAAAAAAAAAAAAGGACCCACCCTAGTCCTGACTCCATGTTTTTCTGGGTCTGCTGATAATGATCATGAAATAACATTGTACACTCCTTAAGTATAACCACATTTTAGGCAGATCAGACACATCCTGGGAAGAAACAGCAATAGCCTGCAGGGGAAAGCACACAGGCACAAGGCTGCTATCCTCTCAAGGTAACCGAGTGCTCCGCCATTATGTTGTTTACCTCCAAAGTGAGTCCAGTCAGCTGACTTGCTTGGCAGAGACAATCTGAAAGAGATTATATAAACGAGGTGATCAGTGAGGTCAGCAATGTGACAGTGTATTGAGCTCGCGCGCACACACACACACACACACACACGCACTTTGGATCTGGCTGTGAGCCCACAAACCCTCCTGACTTGGGCTTGGCCATAGCATGGCTTGTACGAGTCCATCTCCGGTTCAAAACAATTACTCAACTATGCAGAGCAGTGTGAGAGAGCACGAATGTAAAGGAAAACGAGCAAGGAGGGGTGAGAGAGCATGTGAGAAGCTCTGTTTGTTGTGTATTGACACTGGGGTTGTTGATGACTTGGCTGTGGCGGAGGAGGAACAACACAGTGGTTGCAGTTGTTCTGGCATGAAGAGAGACCAGCAGGTCACAACAAGCCTACAACAGACTTTTTTTTTTTTTTTTTTTTTGAGTAAACAATCAGCTCCAGTTACACCAGGGGTGTCCAAATGATCTGCACAGGGCCAACACAGCTGTGGACGGCAATCTCAAACAAGCAAGAGTTGCACCCAAATCCACTTGCTTAATCAATTCGGCTCAGTAGATAAAACCACGTACCTCTGACCTACACTGTACGTTATGAAAGGAATAACAGCACATGCAAAAACTACACAGCATAAGGTAACAACTACACCAATTTGCCAACAATGACCACTTTTATTCATTTTAAAAAACGCCATGTTGTACTAGGTCAGTTGATGGTTCCCTTTAATGTTGTGGTAGGTCAGCGAAAAAAAGAAAAGAAAAAAAAAAAAGTTCCTGTCATCGCTTATGTTACAGCAGCTAGAAATAGGCATTTCCTCCTCAGCCACATTTCATCTCTTGACCTGGATTTAATAAGGCAAAAAACGAAGCTCGTCAACCTACTGAGAAACCAAAAAGCCATCCGTTCTGAAAACGTTCCTGCGTTAGAAAACAACCGCTTCACCTCAGACACGCCTTCCAGAATTGTTCGATATAAATATATAAATACATGTTGACTCACAGGAAACATCACTGTATCAAAAAATTACCCATTTGCTCCCCCTCTCTCAGCACTTTTTTTTTTTTTTTAAGAAACTCTGCGTGTCTTGCTTATTGCCGTTCTTGAAAGCAATTCCTGACTTGCGAAATTTTTTATTTAAACACGTGATCACTCACCAGATCAAATTCCTCTTACATGAAAACGAACAGAGACACCGAAGAGCTTGTTATTTTGCTAAAATATGCCTTCCAGTAACTCTCATTAAAATTTTCCTTACCTCTTCAGCACCCTGTCATGAGCATCATTGCCTTGCTGCACCAGGCGGTCAAGCACCTCTAGTGGAGATGGTGACGCTACTCCATGACCTTCGTCTGCCACTCCAACCGTGCCCTGCATCGCCACTCTCTCCAGTGCCTCTGAGCTCCTGCGGATCATGAACAGGGAAGCGGCACGGGGCAGCGCCAGGTCAAAGAGAGCTTCATAAGGCAGCAGTGAGGGTGCTGTGCCTGGGCTGGGGGAGTGTGGGGTATTTTTCAGAGCCTCGTCGTCTGCGCTGGGGCTGTGGTGCCGCAGTTCTATTGGGGTGAAGAGTGGCTGGAAGGACCACGGCTGCTCCTGGGACGCCGCACGGCTGCCTGGGGCTTTACTCCATGCCCGCACGTCGATCTTATCTGGTGTGGAGACGGCGTGGTGGGGGTCACGAAGGTGGGTGAAAGTCGGTGGGGGCTTCTCTTGGGCACCAGTGAGAGTCTCTGTGGTGCGGAAGAAGGGCGAGTCAAAGCCACGTGCGCCAGAGGTGTCGCGTTTCTCCTCGGTCAGCTTCATCAGCTCCTCTGTGATGGCAGCTGTGGGTTAACATTAAGCAGTCAGGATGTTGCATCAATCTTGCAGCTGAAAGTCATTTCTAAAATAAAAAAAAGCTACCGTTTCAGTGCCTACCTTCCTCCCTCTCCTTCCCCAACCGATGCTGCTCCTGCTCCTTCATGTAGACGGATAACTCGGTCAGGGTCATGGACACGTTCTTAGCCCCACCATCTGATTCAGAAGAAAAAGACATGAGCCAAAGTCACACTAAACCCTTGACTAATCCATCTCAAATATCTCAAAAATCACCCCAGTGTGCTCAATCAGCAAAGCGACTGCGCAAACAGCATAGTCTCACGTACAAATACTTCCATGTAATACCCATTTCCAACTCAACGCATTGTTACGTTTCCACTTGTGATGGTCATTTTGGCACTCGTACCTCTGTGATTGGTCACGTCACCCACTGATTTCTCAAGGTCTCTGATTTGCTCCTGTCTCAGCAGGGGAGGTTTGGTAGGGTCTATAGGTCTACCATCCTGGGAATAAATAAATTTGATCAAATCTGAAACAGTCCTTTAAAGGCAACATAAGGACACCAAGAACAAAGTAAGAATGTCAAAGCTGTTCAAAACGTTCACTCTCAGGGCACCATTTTAATATTGTACTAAATCACCACCAGTTAATCGACACAGGGCCTACTGGTTCACCTCTCAATTCTGATTCGCTACAAGGTGGTGTTTATTGTCCCACAACAATACAGCTTGGACAGTAACCCCAGGTGTTGGGTTTCTTGGGTTTCTTTTACTGCACTCATTCTAATACGTCCATTTCGTGTCAGGCCGTTTCAAAGAATCCCAAAGTGTAACACGTATGGGACAACTATTGAAACTTGGGGAAGATAAATGCTAAGAGCGTGAGCCAATTACCTTCCACTGCAGGCTAGGGGTACTGTGGGTTAAAGAGGTGGAAGCTAGCTCGTCTGAGAGGCTGGGAGGAGGAGACGATGCTGCTGGAGTGCTGGAACATGGGGTGCCTTTACCACCTCCTATAAAAACACAGAAATCCACTCAGCTGGCTTGATGTGCAGGCAGTGAACTGTACAAGATGGTATATATAATATAATCTCCATTTCGGCTATTAATTTTCATTTAGCAGGAAATCAAAAAACAGGAAATGACCCTCTATCAAGAAGTACAAAAATCAGTACAATGACGGTGCTGAAGTTAAAACAAACTTAATATGCATGCTCGTGAAACGCCAGTCCTTTTTTTTTTTTTTTTTTGCAAGCTAATGAACTGCACCCCAGAAATTAAAGGTGCAGTGTGTTATTTTTAACTGCTCCCGGAGTGATGCCGTCTTTGGAATTAAAAAGCCCTGTGATGCACCATATCGCCTTGCACTAGTGTTTTTGTCTCGCCTTCAGGCTTCTGAAATTTGTTGGCCCTGAAATTAGCCATGCATCCCAGCAAAGGGCCCTCAAAATTACAAACCACCCTTTGAAGTAGCTTCTCGCAATAATTTATCAACGTTCAAGCAAGTGGGTCGCATTTACAAGGAGAGACAGCCGAGTAACTGCCTTCAGGGTTTCAATTACAACATTATTGCATTACACACTTGAGCAGTGAGCACATTCGGTCATTGTTACCAGCATGCAGAACAGTCTTGATAGTTCCCTTATTCAGAATACAGCCCTCAGTCGACAGTTGGGAAATTCAAGCAATCTGAAGACCTACCCGATGTGCTGTAAAAACGACCAGACAAGTGAAAGGCACTCTGGGATAGCTCGGGGTTCGGGGACATTCCTCTTGATGAAGGCGGGGTGGCCATCCCACAGAGGGATGAGGGGCTCCAGAGACTGTCCTTAGCGCCATAGATGAAGTTGAATTCACATGAGGAGCTCTAATGATCACAAAAAAAACCCACAAACACTAAATGGAAAAGCACCACCAAACCAGACAATATACACTATATAGAAGATGAAACAAAATGTAAGCTACAAGTACAAAACATGTCTTATTTTATAGAGAGTACTAAGCATAGATAGATACTTAGTCTACAGTTAGTCTAGCTCAATTTGACCTCAGCTTACATAATCAACTTTCTTCAGCGTGAAACCAATGGACCGAGTAAACCTGCAGTGATCTTGGCAGAAGTTTGTTAAACCAAAGCCACAGGAAACGATCTGCACATTTTCTAAATATTCATCAAAATAATCCTCACAAACAATAAAATGCTAGCTCCGCACGCTCTGTATATGACAGAAAAACAAAATCAGCACTCAAATTAGGACAAGGTACTGTCTCGACTTGTGGATACTGTGATAATTTAATATCGAGCTTCAAAACAACTAGTGTCTGCTGTGCCTTTTGGTCACACCAAAGAAGGCGGGGCCACTGTGATCGTCAAAGCACTTGCTTTAACTTCTAGCCAATAAAGGGATCCCGTTTTCTGCATCTGTGATAAAAATGCAATCTGCCAGTTTCAGAAAATTACATTAGAAGCAACAGCTTGCAGATTTGTCAGCGTCTTATCATGCTGATCTGATCAAATCGGAACCCTGCTGGCCTGGTTTCTCCGTTGGGTACAGTGGATGAGGGGTTAAGCAGAATTAAACCCCAGCAAGGAGAGCAAGGAAACTGGTGCCAGCATCAGCCGTGTTGCCAAAGCAACAGTTCCTGCGTCAACTTGCAGCGTTTCCGCTTTTAAAGCACGACGCTCCAACCCCAATGACTCAACGCCTCTTCTCTTTATTTCACCCCCTTCAGCCGCCCCCTCCCTCCACAACCTCCTGCCTCGGCCTGACCGCTAGAGAACAACGAGACGATTCAGGTTCCACTGCAGAGACGGCTGGGTGAGCTCGAGGTGATTTACAAACAGACTGACAAAGCCAATTCATTCAGAGCAAAACAACAAGAGGTGGGAGACACCGAAACGACAAGGTGAATTCTCCCCTCTAGCCACAGTGAGCTACACCGAGCTAGTTCACCAAGCATATGCAAGAACAGTGAATCTCATTGAGCAATGGAGCTGTATAACCCAGCCCAGGCTGCCAGAGAGCCTTTATTTAAAGAAGAATGAAAGATTCATACCGGCCAGTGGGTGCTGGGGGGACTGCGATGAGCCAGCTGTGTCCCTGAGAGAGAGGACAGGGGCAGGGGAGGAAGGACAGACTGGCGTGGTGTGGAAAAATGATTGGAGGATGAACTTCCTACAGAGACGGGCAAACAGAAGCATTCATTATCCTCAAAGCGAATATTAAACAAAGCCCAACAATTACGCAACAACTTGTCAACACTTCGCAAAGCAACAAGCCAAATAAGCATCAGAACAAAAAGTCGAAGCAGTGGATCAAAAATTAAATAATTTTTTTTTTAAAAAGCTGCGAATGAGAATGTACCATAACTGCTGTGCAGGTCAGTGTAGGGACTGGCAGTGCAATCAGGGGCACGCATGTGCAGGTTGGCACAGAAATGCTCAGGCAGGGTGGCATAGCCCTCTTCACAGGACGCCTCCCGAGGGTCCAGAGACACTTTGGCACATTCAATCACGATGTCATGGATCTCAAACCTCTTCCATCTGTCGGTACGAAAATAACTTTTTTTTTTATTTTTAAATTAAAGTGCAAGTGAAATAAGGAAACAATAAAAAGGAAAAATGATAAAGGAAGGAAATGACAAGGAGGAAGGAACGAAGAAAGGAAGGAAATTCCAGAATAGAAGTGAAGTAAGGAAAACACAAAGGAAGGGAATGCAGGAAAATAAGAAGGAAGTAAATAAGTGACAGGAAGCAAGTAAAGAAGAAAATGACAATGAAGCGAAGAGAGGAAATGACAGAGGAAGGAAAAGACAGAAATAGATAAATAAGTGAAGTAAGGAAAACAATAGCAAGTAAGTGAAGTAAGGAAAACAAAGGAAGGAAGGAAATTCCAGAAAAGAAGAGAAGTAAGGAAAATGCAGAAAGGAAGTAAATGACCGGAAATAAGCAAGGAAGGAAATGACAAAGTAAAGGAGGTAAGGATATGACAAAAAGGAAATGGAGTGAGGAAATTTCAAAAACCAAGTAAACAACAAATGAAGGGAGGTAAGAAAATAACCGAAATCAGAGGAATGAGGGACATCACAAGTAGGAAAACCCAAAAAAATTCAAATAGAGAAAGAAAATAAGGAAAGATTATGCCTTTTCATTTCAGAAATAGAATAAAAGCAGCTGCACACCTGGTAGGGTCCAGCTCATGGTCCTTAGTTCCAGTCACTAATTCAGGGTGTATGCGGACGTGCTCCAGCATCGGCTAGGGAAAGCATACGATATGTTTATAAACACTGCGTCAAGATACGAACAGGTCAAAGGTCACAACGCAGCCCATGACAGAGTTGGTCAAACACTACTGATCGCTTTAATCATCACTTAACTGATGATTAAGACGTAACTGCACTCGTCACTAGAATATTCCATTTGGGCCAAAGCTCTGTATGCCTTGATTTAATCCTGTACCTTAACAACCTCCTCAAATGTGTCCATGTTCTCCTTCATGCTGTAGTGTGAGCGCAGGTAGGAGATGAAGTTGCAGGGGTACATGCCATACAGGCGGTGGAAAAGCGAGTAGACGCCGGCATGCAGATGGATCAGGAACACTTCTGAAACGTGGCCTGTACAACCCAGGAAAGACGAGACAAGTTCACGGTGCTGTAACTTTTTTCTTCTACACACAATTTCTACACACTTCAGTTTCAGGATTGCTTATTCTCTACAAATGTGTGAAAACGTATTTGCTCAGTCTGCGTTACACAAGTCACAATGTTTACACTGAAATGTTTCCAAGCATTAATAATTTCCACTCTCACATGCTGCTTTCCTTTTAACAAGAATAATATACAGTGGAACCTCTGGTCACGAACGCCTCCGTAGACGAACAAATCGGTTCCTGACCAAAAAAAAGAATTCACCAAAATTTTGCATCTGGTCACAAGCACATAATCGGGTGCCGAACAAACACAGCCCTGGCCGTTTTCCACTTCTGTTTCATACGTGCCGAGGTTTTCCCGTTTTGTTTGCATATTGTGCAATTGCGTACCCAACGAAGATGCACGCGTCCCTTTATTCAGTCTCGGTCAGACATGCGTTCATTGGCTGTACAGTAACCTCCTCCCCGCCCATCTTCTTCCTCACTTCCTTAACGCCAGAAGTCGACTCAT
>JAQMCW010000011.1:17892860-17903057 GCA_030068335.1 Chrysichthys cranchii
ACACACACACACACACACACACACACACACACACACACACACACACACACACACACACATGCAAATTAGTACCTTATCTTACGACATCATCCTAACAGAACAAAAACAAAATCGTGAACACGAAGCACTCACAAACATATTTCTCTTTTTCTTTTCAGCTCCAGAGCTTGCCCCATCAGAACCAAAGTTGTCAGGATCTCCCAAGAGGATGCCATTGGATCCTGTGACAGAACCTGTTCACACAGACCCCTACCCTTATGTGAAGAGTGAAAACAAACCCGAGTGTCCCATCCCATTGCGCCCTGAACAATCAGTTGCAGCTGGCCAGCCTTATTACATTTCTGGTAAGTGCTAGGACTGACTTGGCGTGTCTACGCAGGAGGGCCGACTATTGACGTCTCCATATCTCTATTTCTGATCAAACCTCATGCTTTGGTCCGTTTTTTTAGCTACGCTCGTTAAAAAAGTGTTTATGTTGCATTCAGGTCGTGCGGGTACCCGCCTTGGCTAAACAATCAGAGGTGTCACCAAACACAGACTCCTTTTTTTTTCTCCTCAGAGCCACAGATGGCAGAATTCCCTCCCTACTATAAGCCATCCTATGCTTGGGAGACCCTGGCTTCTCCGTATGACTTCAGACAGCTGGGTTTCCACTCGTCCCTCCTACAGCACACAAGTAACCTCTATAGGTCTGAATTCAAGCAAAGCCCAGACGATCAACAGCCTCTAGATTGCAGCACACACTACTCACCTACCTCCGATACCTACCACTGCATAACCTGTGACAAGGTGAACATGAGGGTGGTTCTGTTTCAATTTCAATTTCAATTTCAGACTTTAAGTGGTGAAGCAAAACCCAAATGTTTGTAGGTGATGTTATATCAGGGCCATCTTGTTCAAAATGAAGGACATTTCCATTCCTCTGGTCTTGTCCAGGTGTTCTCGACTCCTCACGGCCTGGAGGTCCACGTGAGACGTTCTCACAGCGGAACGCGACCCTTTGGCTGCAGCATCTGCAGAAAAACCTTTGGTCATGCCGTCAGCTTAGAGCAACATATGAACATCCACTCCCAGGTAAGAAGTCAACCGTGGGTGAATTTGAAGTTCAAATTCATTGTTCTGATTTTCAAAGGCCAGAGGGTTTATTTTCCCTGTATACGTAAAATAAGATGCAAAATTGCATAAATATAGTATATCCTTGTTTTGTTTTTTTATAACCTTTTATAATCTGCACAAGTCGGGTCATGAAAAGGGGTGGAGTTATTTCTGCAAGAAAACATGAGCGCGATAACCCAGTCCGAGCCATGAAATGAACTTCGTTGGCACTTTGACACTTTGATAAAGAAAAACCAAGCAGGAAGGATTTGATTCCAAAAATCCATGGATTTCCAAGGGCCCAAGAACACATTGCCATGAATGGGAGAAAAAGGGATGGATGAAAAGCAAGAAAAAGATGAGTGCAGGTCATAGTTGTTTTTATGTACATGTTGGGCGAGTTATCACATAAGAGGCGTCATCTTAAATTTCATGGCTCTCAGGTGAAGACTGACCAAGCAGTAGGACTTTGATTCGGAAACTCCATTCATTTCAAAGGAAAATGAAAAAAAAATAAACCCCAAAACAAAACAAAAAAACAACAAGAAAACGAGAGAATGCGTGTGTTTTTCCAAAAGCTATATACTGTACAAACACAATATTTGGGCACAGGACGGATAAGTTGAAGTGGGTTTCGGGTCAGTAGCTTGAAAAGTGTACGAGTTACATTGCATTCTTAAGAGATGGGGATAGGTGTAAATCAAATTAAATCATAAATGTCCTTTTTTTAAGGACAGGTCTAAGATATATATCAATATTTCAGCACTTTAAAATATGGACCTGATAGCAGAGAATGTTTATATGAATATTAAAGGAAATGCTGTGTAATATTTCTCATTATGGACTTGCTTATAAGGGTGTAATTCGAGGTATTTTTACTAATTTCAAGGTCAAAATGTTCTTTTTCTGTTGGGTGGTCATTTTTGGTTCTTTCTAGAAATAAATGCTTGTAATACGCACCAATTGTCTGTCAGGAAAATAAAACAATGTGAAGCCAGAAAATTAGTTTTAAAAAAAATTTCTAGAGACAAATGTAATAATCAAATCATTTGACAAATGTAAAAAACAATCCAGCAAAGAGAATGTTCGAGGAATTTGCCTATATTCGAGATGTTTTTACTTGCAAAGATATCGTTTTTTTTTTACCGTGTAGCAGTAACGCATTTTTACTTTCTTGTTATGTGCTTTTATGGATGCCAACTCGAATTTGATTCTTCGTTCATTATTGGCTTTTATATGGCCATAAAACTGGTAAAACCAATAATTTTGCTCGAGGGGTGTATTCTTCTACATTTTATTGATTATATTAAGTATTTGACTCACCGTGGGTCGGATTCTCACTTGGTAAGCATGGCTGAGTTTATTCTTAATTGGTATCAATAAAATCATTTATTCAGCTGGATTAGTTGGTAGATGGGCGGCATATTTTGATGGTCCACAGACACTAAACTGGGTTGGAAGAAACAGGACAGGGTTCACTCCACCTATTTGTGCCAGCACAAATGCTTTCATTTCTGATCAGCAAAAATGAGCAATAACTTGGTAAGAATCTGTACAAATAAAACCAAATATTAAACAGACCATAGTGTCCTTGTACAAGGACATTCCATTTTCTCTCAACTACCTTGCGTCTACTTCCTCATAAGGACCTCGTGTAAGTAAGGACAGTCGGGTATTGTATTTTTTCAAACTTCTTCCTGGTTACAGACACTATTAAATTTCTATAGTCACCAGGTGCTAATGTGTGAAAATGGAAAAAAGGTGTACCAGCCAAATATGAAATCTGAATTGATTGATTGATTGATTGATTGATTGATTTTGTTTGTTTGTTTTGTGTTGCTGCACAAAGGAAAGAAGCTTCGAGTGCAAAATGTGCGGAAAGACCTTCAAACGGTCGTCCACCCTGTCTACACACCTGCTGATCCACTCGGACACTCGGCCGTACCCCTGCCAGTACTGTGGCAAGAGGTTCCACCAGAAATCTGACATGAAGAAACACACCTACATCCACACTGGTAAGCCAAGCGAGAGAACGAGATGGAAATCACTCCTGGACAGCTTTGATATTTCCAAGCTGCTTTGTTTCCCAGGAGCATGTTTCCAAGAGTAATATTTCAACAGATAAATCAAGAAAAGAAGCTAAACAAATGTATGGCTCATTTGCATAGCTGATTATCCTGCTTTGCTCGGGCCTCTGTGAAAGCTTCCTCTTTCGTGGCAGGCTGTATTGCTTCCAGTGAACCCGTGAAAATCTGGGTTGCACGCAAATCTTTGCTCGGTGTGGATTTGAAACAAAGATTTTAATTCAAGTCTTGTTTGGGGTCGTTTCGGAGTCGTCTTTTCTGGGTCCTTCCTTCAGGCGGAACAGATCCATAAAACAGAAATGCTTAAATTTGTGCGTGTACGCTTTTGTTTTTTGGTTGTTGTTTTTTTTTGTCGTTTTATTGAACGAGATCAGTGATGTGTTGTGTTTCAATGATTTCAACAGGTGAGAAACCACACAAGTGCCAGGTGTGTGGCAAGGCGTTCAGCCAAAGCTCCAACCTCATCACACACAGCCGCAAACACACAGGCTTCAAGCCTTTTGGCTGTGATATCTGCTCCAAGGGCTTCCAGAGGAAAGTGGACCTCCGGAGACACCACGAGAGCCAGCATGGCCTAAAGTGACCCCGTCAGGAAGGTGAACAACTCCTGGCATGAAGGAGAAATTCATTAAGAAGAAGACGACGTAGAGACGCCTGGCTTATCGCAAACTGACAGACTGCTAGTATGGAACATTAACGATCCACCTGTACAATATCAATATTTACTGAAGAAATTATTTGTTTGCCATGTTGCTCTTTTAACCCGTAAATGCTGGCGTTTGGTAAATTTCGGCCCTTTGACAGGATAACTCCAGTGGGATGTTATTTCCTCTTACAAGGTCCATTTCCCTGGAGTTCTGGAAAGAATTTTAAATGTGGTTTAAATAATGTTTAGAATTCAAATATATATCCTGATAGGAGCACAACCTTTGATATTTTATGTAAATAATATTTAAGTGAGGTGGGTTTTTTTTTTTATTTTTTGTTTTTTTGTTTTTTATCCAAAGAAGGCAAAAATCCCAGAATCCAAGACGTATCAAAAGTAGTGTAATATTTATGAAATGTCACGTCCACACCTGGATTCAAAATGACAGTGAATGTGTGACTGAAGTTTTCTCTCTCTCTCTCTGTCTCTCTCTCTTAAATCAAACCAGCCTGTAGTCTATAAAATGAAAACATGAGTAAATATGTAACCTTGGAGTGATTTGGCAAATCAAAAGCAGAATGTCATATATGTAAATGTCTAAATGTATAAGCCCTGGCTCTGATCTGACAGCCAAAATTGAAATGAAAGCCCTGGAAAAATTGCTTTGGAAAGGTTGCGCAGAGTGTTTGTTTTCGCGTGTCCGCCCTGTAGAGGATCCGGATGCTCAGTTCCCGTTGGCTTTGCAGTCGTTGGTGAACTTTTTTGCCAGAGGCAGGGTGAAATCTCTGTGCGCTAGAGTGTCATAATAATGTGTACCTGGAACTCTGGCATGCAAATCACTCGTCGAGCAGGTTTGTAAAATTCAAGGGACTGGGTGAATGGACTTCACAACCTGGTGCAAATGGAAGAAACTTCAACGGAGCTTTAATGTAAATTCCATTATATTTTTCTTGAAATAGTCTACCGAAACACACACACACACACACACACACACACACACACACACACACTAGAAGTGTTTGACTTCCAGGAGGGTGACTCATGTATAAGATTTACATATGTTGGATATTTTAGTAAACTGACAGTATAAACAAAGGGATACAAAAAAAATCACATGATCTTTAGTCCTCTGAGAGATCTGGATAAGACTCTTGTGTTAGCACAAGGGCTTTAGTCCCACTGTCAGAGAACAGTAAGAGGGAGATTTGCAGACACTCCCATCACTCCCATCAATCCAGCTTCAGCTGCTTTGACAAACAAATTCTTGATGACACCGCTACACACGCACATGCTTTCTCAAACAAAAGAGACAGTTAGGAAAATCCCACATCAGCACAATATGTCCTTTTCAGACGCACAATTTCCTTGTCATGGTTTGGACTGTTATTTATAACAACTGAAATGTAACTATGATATGATTTTTTTTTAATGATTTAGCCTATATATGAAACTTTGCTCTCAGAATCACATTCTCTAAACATTAAACTAAAAAGAAAATTAAATGAAACCATTCTCAGACCATTTGTGTTGTAAAAGATTTGATTGTTTGGTGTGTGTGTGTGTGTGGGGGGGGGGGGGGGGGTTAGATATCTTATGTCATAGCTTAGATTGGTGGCTTTGCAAATTTTAGTGTTTTAAAAACAAAAAAAGAAAAAAGATCCCTATCTGGTTTGAATTTCTCCTTGGTTTTAATCAGATGTTTACGCATGAACAATGCTTCTCAAACTTTTGATTGACTTTATACAACACGAAGACGAATATAACGCCGCAGAAGGATGTCCGGTTTGCAACCAATGCGAAGCGGTTAAACAGAGCACGATTTTAGTCACACAAGTCTTTTTGAAATAATAGACCAATGCACTTGAGGAAAACGTTGATATTTCTGATGTTTCATCTCCTTTTCTTGTGAATTTGCGTTTACATTGGTGAAAGAGTGAAAGACTAGCCATCATAGCTAGATGTACAGTACTTAGACATAAGCGTGTGCTAAGTGTCCATATTTCCTAGTTGTTCTCACAGAGTCAAGCATTTAAATTAGCGTCTACAGTATGTTTGCATTTTCTGGTCCAAAGTTACATCTATATTGAATTGTACTTTTTAATAGGTACACCTAGACACCTGCTCAATCATGCAATTATCCAGTCAGCTATGCCCATGAATCAGCATGTGCAGCGGATAACTAGAAGGGTACTCAGAGAGAGCGGCTCTCCGTCAAGGACTATAGTAGACTCTTATGATATACGTACTGTACAAATCTGCAACTACCTTAGTTACTTTATATGTCTGGATATAGTTCCAAAAGAGTTACTGTATTTCTACATTGGCTATGTTTTGTCACTATTAGATGTATGCCATTGTTGAGCGCAGACGTCTGCCAAGCCCAAATGCCATATGTAAGTTACAGGAAGCAAAACTACTCGTCTATTCAGTTGATGTACATAGCAAACATCAGAAAGGGGGAAAATTGGGACCTGAGTGATCTTTGACCATGGCATGGTTGCTTGGACCAGATGGGTTGGTTTCAAGGTTTTGGAATCTGAGGATCTAAGACTTTGACATGTGAGAGAGTTTACACTTGTGCCAAAAAACCAAAAAACGTCCAGCAAGTGGAAGTTTTCAGGCAGAAACACCTTGTAGATGGGTGACATCAGTGACGAATAACCACTCTTTGCAACCTTGGTGAGCAGAAAAGCAACTCAGAACCCAGAATATGTTGAACTTTTAGGTGGATGAATCACATTAGGTTCTACTCCTAATGTGCCACCCAGGAACAGGAATCTGAGGCTACACTGGGCACGGATAAAGTCTGAAAAAAAAAAAAAAAAACCCAAAAACTAGTTTCGTATTACATGCAGTGCCAGCTTCATGGAGGTATTCTGCAAAACAAGCACGGGAACATTGCGGAGTAAATTTATAAATCAAATTTATGCACCAGTGTTATGTAAGCACTCAAATAACAGCTATTCCACTCCAAACTGAATCATTAAACTTGGCTTCAAGCTGTTGCCTGAGAAAGAAGGTAAGATTGTGAGGGGGGAAAAAAATCAGTGTGCAAGGGGAAACTGACAATACCTCTTCTTTGGTAGTTGGTAAACAAATCTGTGGTGCCTATGCAAATGACTGTTTATGTATTAACCCAGCACCAGGGTCTAGAAAAAGACTGTTACGCCTGCATCCTGGTGCAAAAACCATAGATCAAATCAGAATGTCCCACAGGCAGCCAAGTGGAAGAGGGTGACAGACAGGGTGGGAACAAGTTGGTGCGCTGGTCTGGGGGGATGGAAGGGAAATAAAAGGGACAGAAGCAAACCTGTCCGTTGCTTCCTTGTGTGTGTGTGTGTGTGTGTGTGTGTGTGTGTGTGTGTGAGAATCATTGAGTATGTGCAGTGACACGGTGAGGTTTGCTTTACCTTCAAGTCAGCCCATGGCTTTGTAAATATTTAAATAAAGCATACAGGGATCATATACATGGTCACGTGTCATCTTAGATGTTCTTTCTCACCAGTTTAAATCTCTTGAGGAAAAACACACAAGTTTTCTGATCTCGCAAAACGTAATGGGACAAACCTGGATCAGATAAAAAAATAAAAAAAACTGTGTCAGGTGTCGGGGACATGGCAAAAGACCTGCCAAAAACTGTTAAAGCCTCAGGAAAGAAGGGCATGAATCATAAATCAACCAACCTACATAGGGCATACGTCCGTGTTTAATGCCAGCATGTGCTCCTAAAAATCCCCTCAGCTCATCAGAACCCCTGTCTAACTAACACAAGTTGATACAAACTTTCTATAACGCTATTCAGCACAGAATGGATATTTTATAAAGACACGGGATATGGGTCGACACAGAGGATGAAGCAAAGATAAAGAGAAACAGGGGTGAGAGAGGGAAATTTGCTTAGCAAATGAGCCATATGCAAACCAGTCTGGCTGAGCTCCTGCTCAATGGGTGTATTTTGTTTGAGGCTGTGAAACAGGCATGAGTGCTTATCTAAGACCCATCATGGATAAAATTAAACCTTTAAAGAAAGAAAAACGGCCACAGAACTGTTTAGAAGTCTGTTAGGAAGCTTTGCTTTCTACGTGTTTATGATGTGGGGGGGGGGGGGGGGGGGGGGGTATTAAGTTTTAATTGCATTTAAATTGCGTTAATGGCATATTGCTACAAGTACATTTAAAGTTCAACTTTAAGCAAACCATATGTTATTTACTTCATTTTACACATTCACCCAAACCTTTCTCAAACATTGATCCTTTAGTCATGTTTATCAGGAAGACAAGCTTAGCTTTCCTGGGAACTACCAACTAAACTCAGATTATCCTACAGCTGCTGTTGCTGTTGGAAAATTTCCTATGAAAACACACACAGGGTTATTATATACCAGCACCGAATAATCTCCATGGGTGCTGAAACGGGACGCGATAACCACTGAGCGACTTGATTATTCTAACTACGAATCTATTCAACACCTTTACACCAAATCATTGTCCAAGTCTTCATTTTGATTGGTTCGGAGAGCGTTGATTCCTTTCCCATAACAGCAGCTCTGGCTGTTGTTCATGCTGTAACAACAGTAACACCTTACACAGGATTGCACTTGTCCCACAGCCTTCTTTTTAGCATTTATGGAAGGAGTCTCCAGTGTCAGAGTAAGTAAGTCTTGAATAAGTCTTCCAGGACTTCTTTTCACCACCTATTATACTCACAGTACCTAATAAATGCTGACATCATTTTCCACATCACACACTTTCCCCTGTAACTTAATAGGAGATACCTAGCACCTGTTTAGGCCTTCCTAGTTATAGACAAAAAGCCTGTCGGTGTGTTTTATGAGCGTCCAGAGAGAAGTCGCAGATAGAGAAAGTTAGGAGAGGTACGACAGGGCATGGTCAGACACCCACAGATTACTGAGAGGCATGGAGGGAGATAACAGGCAATCTTTATTTAAATCCACTGAGACGTGCCGAAAGAGAAGCATGGGAATAACCGACACTTGTTTCTAGTTGCAGTAGATGATTTATTTATCGCACAGTTGACTTCTTTGAAATAGAGTCTTGGGGAAGCAATAACGTCCAAAAGACCTGATAAAGAGTTCCCCAGCTGAGCTCCCAGGCAGCTAATGTCTCTTTTTCTGGACACAGGAAATACATACAGCTGGGTGCCACTGGTGTGATATCACATGATTGACAGATACTACACAAGAGTGCACAAGTCCCAAGAGCTCAAAATCTCTTTTGGGTTGGTAAAACAACCAAACACTCCAAGAACCAACCAGACACAGCTTCCAAATCGGGTGACGGAGCAGGTTATCAGGATTATAAGGCGTTTACATGAGAAAGAGACATAACGAAAGACACGAATGTCCGAGCTAGAAAGAAACCCTGAGAAGGGCAAGCGTAACAGTGAAATCTGGAACGCGCAGGCCTCAGGGAACAGGCCATTTCTGTGATGACGGGAGCGTTCTTATCTGGCCCGGGTCAGGCTCTAACGGCCAGAGCAATGTAGCGGTGTTCAGGGAGGAGCTGCAGCCCGAGCGCAGAGATAGAACCATGAGCAACACTAATCAGAGAGCAACAGAACTCCGAGGACAGATCCTTCTCTCCCCACACACACACACACACACACCACAGATTGGCACAGCCCAGTTTTTACGCTTCCTCCATCGACAAGGCTGGCCTCCTTCTCCTCAAGCTTAAGTTACATAAGATGGAGTAGGAAGCCGCAGCTCCTTATCTCAGTTCAAGAGCATTTTGATGGATGAATTGTGGCATGCCCAAAAATACATGTGATGCTGGGGTCAGCGATCATGTGTTTTACTTTTACACACACCACACACACACACACACACACACACACACACACACACACACACACAAAAAGCTTCACAGGTTTTCAAGAAATGCACAAAAAAAGGATAGTGGTGGGTTTTCTTGGTTTGAGGGAGAAATCATGTGGCACATTTTTAGTGTGAGGACTAAAATTTGGGCAGGATAAAGAATAGACATAAACTAAGTGGGTCTAATTGCAGGAAATTTTAACAAGACATTTTAATGGACATAATACTTCCACATTAATTTCAAATCTTCATTCAAATTGGGACATTTTCTTTCCTGAACATTTGCAGCTTTTCTATTTGAAGTACTGTTGCCGAGGTAATTATATCAATAGCTTGAAAAGGGGGGGAATTAAACAAGATATGCACTGGAATACAGAAAATAAGAGAATAGGGTTTAACAACATTTCTTTTATCACATATTTCCACAGGTGGGCTTTCCTGGGTTGGAAAGCGAATAGTTGCAGTTTTACCTCCGACAGTGGAAACTCCTTCTAAAAATGTTCTCCTTACAGAAAACCTCATCATGTCAATGATTT
>JAQMCW010000011.1:17942910-17953282 GCA_030068335.1 Chrysichthys cranchii
TACTCGTATTGCAAGACCTCGCTCGTTCATCAAGTCAAAATTTATTACAATTTTTTGCTCGTCTTGCAAAACACTCGTGGACCAAGTTACTCGCAATCCAAGGTTCTACTGTGTTTTATTGTGTGACAATAAAATTAAACCTTTTTTTGTAACGGAGAATCAAAGCGAGATGCTTTATGAGGAAATAGCAGATAAAATCTGTGACAAGTCATGTCTCAGTTAGAAATCCACCTGAATCAGATACAATACCGCAATAATATTAGCGTTGTTATTGTGAGCATGAAGTGTTACAGATAAAATCTTAAGCTGTTATGCAATTTCCCAAGGCAAATGTATTTAGAGGACTGAAGACTGATGCTGTCATGGAACTGAAAAAAGTTGTGTATGGGAAGAAATACTGTACTACTATGATTTATATTACTTAACATTTTTAAAATCAAATAACCATGTTCGTACTGTGTATCACAACAAACCCTTTTTGAATTATGAACAAACAATGCGTGCAAATTTCGAGTTACACTGGTATTTGGCTTCCTAAACTGGAAAAAAAATTTGTTGAGTAAACTTTACTGTTATTATTATTTCTATTATTATTATCATTATTAGTCCCTCCAAGTGCACAGGACCCTTTAACATTTATATATTTTGTAATAGCTGTCTTTTGGTGATGAGGGACAGTGGTAACATGGTTCAGGCTTTCCAACGATACCTCCTTATGTCTATAAGAGATATGACTGTGGAGAAGTGGTTGGTCCTCGAGCAAGTAGGAAGTCAATTTGTACCCCCAAAGATTCGGAAACTGCCCCGGCATGCGATTATGACTGTGGGCAGGCTTGATATCAGGAAATCAGGCAGAGTTGGTGACCTCCTACAGGGAATTTAATCAGATGGTGTCTTGAAATAAAGAGAGAAAAATCACAACAAACACTAACACTGCAATCAACTACGTAAACCTGTGTTTATCTGTGTGTCTGGTTTTTGTTCTGTTTTTGTTTCTGTCTCCAAAGTCTGCATCACTGAGGGGGAAAAAAACCTGCACAGAAGCTGGAGCCAATCCCAGCTGACTTTGGGCGAGAGGCGGACAGGTCGCCGATCCACCGCAGGGCGACACACAGAGACAGACAACCATTCACACTCACATTCACACTTACAGGCAATGTAGAGTAACCGATTAGCCTAATCCTCTCTTTGCACGTCTTTGGACAGTGGGAGGAAACCGGAATACCCAGAGGAAACCCACGCAGACACGGAGTGAACATGCAAACTCCACACAGAAAGGTGCCCAGGTCGACCCCAGGGATCAAACCCTTCTTGCTGTGGGGCGACCACCACCACAGCACTGTGCCGCCCTTCTTTTTTTTTTTTTTTTGACTATTTTTAGCTATTAGCTCTACATAACGGTACATCATACAACTTGACATGGTCTGAAGTGATTTCACACAATGCTACACTGGTGTCGATATGCTAATCTTGTAGCTATATGCTTCTCTTACTTGTTACAAACGTTCATACAGCAAATATGTCATGGCTGATTGACTACACGGGGAATCTCAGGAACAGTTTTCAGTAATTGACCTGGTGAGGTCTGAGGAAAGTCCAAGGCAAAAGAGAAAGCACACAAAGCAGGGACTTTCTAATCTACACTCTGTCCCGATGGATGTGTTTATCAGCTCCTAAATTTAACTCCAAGACTTTGGGGGGTTCGTTTGTGGCAGCTGGACCTGGGCCTGAGTTTCTAAGACAAAACGAAGACGTTAAACTAAGTCACAAAAAAAAAAAATTTAAAAAAAAAAAAAAAAAACAAACCAAGGAAAAAAGCTGGATCTTTGAGGACTCACAATGTTGAGCTAGCTCTTTTTAAGCTATTTTAACAATAGCCTATTTAATAACTCATTTTATCTGACCATTTTCTTGTGTGCCGGCTAACTAACAAGCTAGCTAACAATTTATCTACAGTCCCTTGGTTTGATGAGAACCACCTGGCTTTTTTAATGCCCACTTTATCATGCTAATGCTAAAATAGTTAGCTATATGTTTAGCTGAAAGGTAGCTTACTAGCAATCTAACACGATTTAAGTGGTTTTAGCAGTTTTAACTGAACTGTTACAAAATAAAAAACATATAGCTTCATAATCTATAATCTGTCTAATGAATTGTGTTTATCAGCAGCTACATTTAATTCAAACAGATTGGTGTCCTTCGGGTAACGTTTAAATACTCTCAGTGTAACTTCAGCTCATTTAAGACCTTATTTTAATCGCATAATCCATGTTCTACAGTGATGACCAACTAACCAAGCTAGACGGTCTTGTTGGCCTAGTTGGATGCTAACCAGCATTTGGCTTTATTAATACAATTTTCTGTGCCCCTAGCAATCTTATTTAATTGCCAGTTAACAGGTAGCTTCACCAAACAGTTGTAGTTTTTATGAAGAGACTTTCTAACCCTTCTAAACTTTCAACCGCTAGTTGTATCAATTACTATATTTTAATAATGTTATATTGTATGCTAGATATTGTTGTTAGCTAACAGCCCCTAGCTAGCTAACACTAGTTAGGCAGATAATTTTCTTGCTAGCAAGCAGGTTAATAATTAAATCTACTAGTTTGGTAGCTTTAGCAAACTGATTCATTTTTAATGATTTTCTTTTTATGTCAAACAGGCAACGTAACTAAGCCTTATAGGTCATTTCATCCAGTTTACCAGGGAGGACCACCCGGGTCCCCACAACGAATCGCACGGTGAGGAAGAGAGTTAATATTTGATACGACTGTCGTTTTTTAAAGCTACATCATTTCTCACAATGTGGCAGAGAGGGACTGGTGTCACCCTTCTTAGCACGCGTCGCGTTTTCTCTCAGCTGGTATTTCAGATAAATGCACTCATTAACGCATCAAGTCATCTTGTCTTTGATGCTTGCTGCACTTTCTGACCTCTTAGCATCATTCAGACAGCAGGCAATTATGCAATCAGGTCTAATTAGACCTGTTATGTCTAATGTGTACACCGTCACTTATATAAGCGGTCGGAAAAGCAGCAAATAGTTCCCAGGATTTTCTGCTATTACTTCTGGATCCCGATTACATCCGATAGTAAAAGGTTGCCTCTTCCTTGCTTGCTGTGTTTCTAATCTCTTATTTCTCTCCTCGTTTTCAATTTCTTTAAAACCTGTTTTAGAAGCACACAATAGGCCTTCATCAGATAGGATCTACAGGGAAATCAACCAGGAGCCCTAAATCTTAAGGGGGCATTTAAGCCTCTGTGTCTTGCATCTAATGGACGACAAAAGTGCAGCAAGCGCACCCCTGATGGCCTACAAAACTGCTAGAGGGGTCATTATTATCTGCAGGCAACCTGGCATTTTAGTCATCAGCGTATTTGTTTGACCCACACACACACAGAGGCAGTGAACATGAAGGGTTTTTTTTGTTTTGTTTTTGTTTTTTTTTGTTTTTTTAAAGAGAAAGAGTAAAAAACAAAAAAAAAAAAAAATTGCCATGATGTCCACTGAACAACTTATATACATTATACACAATTAATGTTAGCGTGGTATGTTCTGAAAAGATCTCCGCTCAGGTTAGCAGGTCAGAGGTTTCTAGTGCCGACGTGCACACCCATAGTGTACATAAATCTCAGCTTTCATTTTAGCAAATGTTGTTTTACACAGGTCAGCTGACTCAGCAACTCCTCCAGCCAAGTTCATTAGGACGGACACACGCGCACACACAAACATACACACACACACACCATGAACAGGAGCATCACCAAGAGCACACTTTTAAAAAGATCCTTATTAATGACTTTTTATTCAAGAACACATGAATTGTAATGACACAAGGTTTTTAAGCATTTGATGTTGGAGTGAAATCCTTCGTTCAAATGACAGCATACTGATTCATGATTAAAAAAAAATGGACAAATTAAAAAAACCAAATCGACACAATTTGCTGCATTAGCTTCTAACACTCGCTTCTTTAGTTTTTGCATGGGAAACAAGGTCACCATGGTGCGGACGCACAACTGACTTGCAGCTTCTGCCGAACACCTTTTTTTTTTCTTTTTTTTCTTTTTTTTAAAAATCATCACATGGTGAACAGAAATGGCTCTGTACATCGCATACACATGGTTTGCGTTTACACTTCCCCTTTGTTTTTGGGAATTGTTTGGCTTTAAAGATGATAAGCCTTAAAACAAAATCTTAAAAGTTCTTTTCAAACTAGCCCAAAAAAAAAAATAGCCCACTTTGGTGTACAAACACCAAATCTGACAAACGTGAGTCAGCAATATTTCCAGTGATTCTAAAGAACAATAAGTGAATCAGCGTTCAGCTGTACACTGCATGTTCAGAAATTACAGTGATTCACACTTGATGAAGTTACTTCTGAGTACTGAAACCAGAAAAATGCATTAGGAAATGAAACAGATTTTCGGTAGTGGACTCTAGACATTTGGCTCCTGCTGTAACTGAAACCTGGTTTAATCAGGGAGATATGATACATGTGTGTAACTGATACAGGCCCTCCGACTCTGGACCTGGATGGAATTCCTGATAACAGATCCATGCCACCAGCGCAGGAACCATGTGCATTCTGGAGAAAAGGAGACAGAATGTATAGGGGGGTCCTATTTACCAAATCATGCTTCATTATGCCAATTATGATCCTCCGTTTGTGCACTTGCTGTCTTTCAGCTAGCTCCATACACACCCGCACACACAAACACACACACCCGCACACACACACACAAAGATAAATGAAAGTTCTATGAGCGGTAGCACAAAGACCAGCAGCAGCCTTATCATGAGCAAACAGGAGACTCAGACAAAAGGAGCAAATCGTTCTTAATCCCCCGCTTAACAGATGCTCACTATTATATGCCTGGCAATGTGGTCCCAGCATTCGCTCTCTTCCCAGAATGCAATGCTGTCACTGCTGTTTCTGAACCAGAGTGAAGAATTTGTTGTCTGCAGCACACCTGTTGCTCAGGGAACCAGTATAAAACAGTCTGAGCTCTGATTGGCTGTAAATTTGATATCAGATAATGGCCATCTTATCGTAATTCTTTTTTTTCTGTTGATGGCATGAAAATCATGTATGACTGTAATAAGAACAGGAGCAAAGTACAGAGAAAGGGGGGAAAAAAGCAGTACAAACTAAAGCTATTTCATAATAAAACAGATTTATGATGGGTTCATGACTACACGTCGACCCAAAATCTTTTGCCGTTTGTGTCAATTTTACAGTCGTGCATTTGCTCCTGGGTTTTAGGCTCCTAACTTTAAGAAGTCCAGGCTAGAATTAGCATGCCCATGATTTTTAACTCTTCCAACAGGGCACAAATGAAGAAACCAATATGAGACGTCACATTATTTGCTTCACTTTCAATGGTCTTGCTTGAACGCTCCTGGCACTCCACGATCTTCTGATCATACCTTAACAAGGCTGCGCGTAGTTAGCATGTCTGAAACCTACCCCCCCCTTTCCCCCCCCAATAACCTACTCCTTTTCTGAGGTCCCGTCAAGGTTAAGTGCTGGTTGGAACGCACAAGCACACAGGGTTTACACAGCTCGGTCACCTGAATCAACAGCAAGCTTAACTAAATGGCCAAAGGAACTGGTGTCAACAAACATCCTGAATTGAACGCAGAAACAGAGATGCTTCTCATAAGAGGGCCTTGTGTTTCCTTGACAACAGGCACTGATGCTCAGGAAGCTGTGTGTGTGTGTGTGTGTGTGTGTGTGTGTGTGTGTGTGTGTGTGTGTGTGCGTGTGCCGTTTATCACCTTCCTGCTAGAAACAGCAGCTGTGGTCTTATGGCCTGGATGAGAACAGAGATCTGAATCTAGAGATGAATCATCGCAGCAGGAAAATGCTTATTACATTTTATTTATTTATTTATACTTCCAATTCATAGTTCATGTGGTTGAGTGACATTTTATTTTACAATTGCAGTGAATGTCAGGATGACGACATCTGCCCTGAGAGAAAATCCTGGAACCGAGCAAGATAATGTCTGTGTAGTACGGCTGATTCTCCTCCAGGTTTGTTTATGTCCTGAAAACGCAGCAACACTGAAATACATCTTTTTTTCACCGGGATTGAAAGAAGTATTATAAATATTTACAATTAGAAGTACTTCTAATTTGAGTTATGTGTAAGCAGTTATAAAAATGTCATGAATGAGACTCTACCTCATTGCCTATTTGATGAGCAGGGACAAGTTGGTGATGGATAAAAGAGCAACTCTGACCTGGCTCCATGTTAGGAATGTTACGCCAAATGACCCCTGAATGGACGTTAAGACCATGTGTATTGAACGGAAGAAAAGGAGAAAGGATTCATATGTGTGAAATGATGATGAGGTGGAACTACTGGTTATGGTTACCATCTGGGTCTTATCGGAAAAAATCTTATCACAATGCACTGGACAATTGTATGTACAGGGTGAGGGCATACACATAAAACAAACAAAAAATCTAAACTTTATCAAAGAATAAATTACAGAGCACAAAGTAACAACCTGATCAGCAGCCATGATAAACGGAGTCCTAGTACAATTTCAGTCCAGATACTGAGATATGGGGCAGAGTCAAAAATTGTGCCAGGCGGCTGAAGGTACAGCTTAGAGAGAGAAAAATCTCTCCTTTAGCCCATCAGTATAAGCTCAGAGATGACGACATGAGCTGGAGCAGGAAGCCCCTCCCTTACCCCTCAATCTCCAAGCATGTATTAGAACGTATGATGGCCATCAGGTGCCCACAATGTACTTCCAAGTCAGTAGAGTGGGACCTCGACTCACAAACTTAATTCGTTCCAAGACTCTGTTCGTGAACCGATTTGTTCGCGACCCGGATCAATTTTTCCCCTTTGAAATGAATGTAAATACAATGAATGTGTTTCAGCCCTCAAAACATGTTTTTAAAGTGTATTATGGGTTTATGTGTGGCAATAAAACAGAATAAAATTAAAATAACCTTAATTATAGAAAAATAAACCTAAATGAAATAAACATGGTCCTACTGCATGTGATCTTTGTGGTGGATTCGTAGTTGCTGGCGTAGGTGTTTTGCGATTATTTTTTTTTTCTTTAGTTCAAATGTTATACGCTTAGGCTTCTTACTCTCACTACCATTTCCATTTTCTGGAGACCCATAATCAAGGTTTATAGTGCAAAAATGCAGAGAAGCACAACAAAAAAATGCGTTGAACACGTTCACATCACGAGTGCTTGACCGGAACTGAAGGTTTGTGCCGCGACATGTGGGTTGGCTGTTTGCACGTCAGTCGAGGTTTTGTTCGGTCGGTCGGTACAAAATCTGTTCGGGAATTTAGTTTGTACGTCGATTTGTTCGCCATCCGATGCATTCGTGACCCGAGGGTCCACCTTACTTTTATTCACACTCCCTTGCTTTTTCATGCTAAACAATAAGTATGAGCCACCATTTTTCAAAATTTGGGTTCTCAAACCAGCACTGACTGCCCTTTTGGCTTCTTTGCTGTTCTTTCAACGCTTCCTCTGGATTCACGCTGCCACTTGTGAATAACATAAAACGTGTTCTCGAGGTTTGTCCGATCTGGGCTACTGTAATAGAGCAGCATGGCTACTCCATAGAAGTGGACCTGCTCCTTATGTAGACATAAAGGGCTCACCCTAAGATTACAAAAACAGAAAGATTTGTAGTTACAGGTAATTATACACAAATGAAAAACATACTTATGTATTCTATATTCCACTTCTGCTAATAAAAAGCCCTTTCTTTTCTACATAGCGGCCCTTTAAGTAATAATCTCTTGTGATTCGAACAAAAGAAATCACCGTGACATAAGATCAGCTTTTACATTTCTGTTTTTCAGCGGGTTTTGAGTCCAACATCAACAACAGATCAGCCCAATCGCTCAGAGGTAAGTGATAGCTCTGGGAGTTTGGTAGATCTTCGATTCGGCACATTCACTGGAAAGATTTTAGATTTTCAGTTCCTTTCGTCAAACGTGGCCGACAACAGTGACGCTTGGTTCAGTGAACGAGCTGATTGTGTCATTTATCCGTTCAACCTGTGCGGTATTTGCTCAGTTCAGTGCATTTCGATTTCATCAGACAATCAAACTGGCACACTACAACAGGAAGTCAAGCCAACTAGGCCAGTGGGCTTTGTTCAGGCAGAAAATGTGGCTGAACACTGCTGACAATGATGACGCTTCATTCACCAACTAGTCAAGCGTTTCATTTATGGGTTCAACCTGTATGTTTTATCCGCTCAGTTCAATATATCTGATCTTAATACACTAGATGAAGTGGTGTTGCAATTATAATGCTAACTTGTTAAACCGATAACACGAGTTTGATTTAGATTTTGACCGAGTCATTAAACAGAATCAAAAGACAGATTACTAACTACAGCATGTGCGTTTATCCATCAGGTTCTCACAAATCTAAAACGCATCGTTTCCCAAAATGCACAAGGCTCCAGGTCCACTCTTGCCCACCTGCTAGTGGAAAGTACATCTCCGGGCTTTCATTGACTGCCTTTGACTGACGAGGACACCTCTATCAGCATGAGGCACTCAAACCAAACAGATTGCCCCACAGATCGTGTGTCCTTTGGATGATGTGGAAAAAACACCTCCATGTTGCCCTGAGCTGGTAAGAGTGGGGGAAGGGATGAGAGGTAAAAGAGAACACGGAAGAGAGAACGGTGCTAACGTCGGCACTTCTGCACCAGCAAATCGAACATCTACCAGATGTGCACACGTTCCATGTTTTCAAGGACATGCAAATAGAACATTTACACCATCCACGAAGGTTACAGCGATGCAACACAGAACATGTGCACACAGGCGCGCACACACCTCAACCCTGATCCCCGGTGAGACAACCTATAACCTATGGTCACATGACACAGGTCATAACTATAGATCGCATTAAAAAGAGAGAGAGAGAATGAAAACAGAAGAGCGAAAGAGAATATGAATAAACGAAGCAGATTTGGTTTTTGTCTTTGTGATGTGAAAAATCTATAAACCCAGAGTGGCCTTTCTCGAACTGTGATGCCTGAGGATCCGTACAATATGCGCAAATTGATTGTATTCCCCTTTGGCTCCGACAGCATGCCTAAAGCTAAACTGCTGCTAGCTGCACTGATGATGGATTACACACCAGTACAGTGATTCACACTCCGCCTTAAAAGAATAGCTTAGTGAAAAATTAAATGCAAACAATTCTCCTCTTATAGCAAACTGATTCCTTGGCTTAGGAACATTTAATACTGTGCTGCTTTTGCGTGTGCAAATCTGATTGGTCGTTTGTTGATGAATTTTTTATGACTAACAGCAGATCTGACAGAAAGTCCAGCTGCAAGTTGTTCTCATACGGTATCGTTTCTATAGGATCAAGCTACACAGGGACTTGTATGGTGGGCTCTCCATATAAACACCAGATTTTCCACTGAGGATCAAAAAAGCTCCCTACACCCATTCATCCATCAACAGATTTTTAATAACGTGTGTAGTTATTGTTATGGTTATGTTTCCATAAGGAGAAACAGCTTTTTTCCCCCCCAGCTGTGCTCTGGGCACTTAAAAAATAAATAAATAAATAAAAAATGCAATTGAACATGGAGGAATTGAACTTTTGGACCACCACCGAGTTCGTCAACGTCACTTCTCTTTCACCAACCAATCAAAATCAAAAAGGGGTTACAATATCCCTTGTCTGCAATGGCGGAGGAGACACAGATCCTGGCGGTTGCTGCCAACCCAGTTATTTATGATCGAACATTGAAAGGTTACCATGAACCCTTCCTAAAGTAAACAGACTTAACGTTCATAACAAAGGAATTCAGAACGGCTAGATGTTTTTTCTAACCTAGCAATCATAGCACTTGAGACAAGTGCTCTGTAGATGAGGTTGTGGGTGCCAGGCCCCTTCTAGCCTGCTGTCAAATCAACATGCGACAGGCAGAGGGGATGTCATATTGATGCTGATTTGTTTAAAATGATATTTTATTTTGTTCATCGTCATGTTATATGTTATATCAGTGTTTTTCAACCTGTGTGCCGCGGCACACCAGTGTGCTGCGAGAGGTCGTCAGGTGTGCCGCATGAAAATCCCCCCCCACCTCCCGCGCAACATTAAACCTCAAGTTGCGCGCACCGAGAGCGCACCGAGAGCGCACAACGATTACGTACTCAATTTCCCAAGATTCCCTAGGCCGTAGCCGGATGTGTTATCCCCCCCCGCATGAATCTGGAAGAAAGCACCAAAAGGATGCCAGAGAAGAAGAGGGATCAGTGTTTGTTGGTGCTGTGCCGCGGCACACAGGTTGAAAAACACTGCTCTAGGCAGCACTTTCTGCCTTTTTTATGTGTGTGTGTGT
>JAQMCW010000011.1:17953382-17969440 GCA_030068335.1 Chrysichthys cranchii
TATGCCCCCCCCGTTGTGCCGTCGTATTTTTCGAAGCAAAAATTGTGCCGTGGCTCAAAAAAGGTTGGGAAACACTGTGTTATATTACATTTAGTGATATATAAAAGATTTATGAAGGGTGCCACTAGAGGGTGCCCGCCTGCGCGCACACAAATTTGTTGCCGTAGGCAGCTGCCTTAGTCACCTATGCCAATGGCCAGCCCTGGTGGGAGCTGCCATCTCAAACAAAAGCAAATGGTGGACACAGGCCCTTGTTTAGCATTTGTGGAAGGAGTCTCCAGTGTCAGTACCTTCCTCCACTGATTATTTTCCCACAACAGCACTTCTCATCTTTACAGTCAGCCAGAAAGTTAGAATTCCAAGGTCACAGCATACAGTTGAGTAGTCAGTCATGTTTGGTGTCTGATATTTGCTTCTTCACTCGTGCACTAGAGCCATGAGGTTATTGTGGCCATCAAGCAATGGAAGACATCCAGTTTTTCAGTGATGTCACACAGATGTGGTTACTGATGTGATTTAGGGAACAACGAGAATGACTGTAATGTGAAGGAAACGGCCACATTAGACAACCAGAATAAAAAATTTTTTTTAGTACAATGTGGTATCATTCTGCCATGAATCCAAAGTCTGAAGGTGGAGTTGTACCAGGATGCTAAAAATCTGTGAATGCAGCGAATCCCTAAGGATATAGTTTGTATCAAGTCTATGAAGGGTTGGGCATTCATTTTGAAGCTTCAAGATGAAATATACCTTCAATACTTAGTTGAAATATCTTTAGTTTACACAGAAAAGTCCCATAATGCTCTCCATTCATACATATCACTATCATTCGCAGACTATCTCCTTGACATTCTGCATCAGGTTCACCAAGTCTGATGGCCAAAGATGGTGCCATTTCCTGGAATGCGGTAACAACCAGCCAAGAGCAGTGGAGTCTCCTGTCCTGCCACAAAGGTCCTATTCAAATCTGTGAATGTGTGTTTAACGCGCAAACTATCCCACAGGAAAAAAATGCACACACACACACATCCACAAGTCAGAGCCCCAAATAGGTTTGAGGAACAAAAAAAATACATTAAAAAAGACCAAAAAACAGGAACTGAATGGTATTTAGCAAAGAGCAAATTTATGAGCAAAAACGTAAATCATCCTTAACTGGTTGGAAAAATGCTAATCTGAAATCTCTGTTAGCGGCTATTAGCATTAATGCTTTTGCTCCCAAAACACTGGCTTCGTTTCAAATAAAACAAAAAAACAAAAACAAAAAAAAATCCTTCCTTACTATAAAGGTTTTCTCCACATAAAATTGCCATTCTAGCATTACATTAAAGTTGTTTTTTGTTTTGTTCTTTTTTAATCAGACTGACTATCTATTTTAGCTAGCTAATCCAGACTATGAATGTGCATGCAAGTCAATTTTTAAACGCAGAATTAGCCTTCAATACCCCCATCAGGAAATCACTGCAAGGCATTTTACTGCTGCAACAGTGTCCACTTGTACACCCCCAATCTTCACTGCATATTCCACATAGTTTATAAACCCAGAGCTAATCCTGAGATAATTCCTGGACAGAAGATCTAATACTAGGTCGTCGAAGCATCAATACCACTGCTGTTCTTCTTCATCTACAGCTTGCTTTTCATAGGGTAGCGTACGTATAATAAATCCTGTGTCCCTCACACTTACAGCATTAACTGATGTTTCAATGTGCAAAACGCGTTCCCTTTTTTTTTTCTTTTTCTTTATTCTCTTTCTAACGGCGTGAGCCACTGACTGGGCTTTCACAACCACTTACTGCACACCGCATTTATCCTTCACTGCCTAATAGGAATGTCAGAACCAATTTCACACTTTGTAACTTTTATTATATTTGTGTATTTAAAGGCAGTGCTGATGATCCAATGTTCTATTAAAATACCAATTTCTTAAAATCCCTATATAAACGAAAATCATTTAAGGATACTTTATTTTGGTATTTTTATTAAGTGTCACTGATCCTGAGCTCCTGTTACTCCGTGTCCAAGTCGTTTTATAGCGAGGAGAAGGAGGAGGGCAAAGAAGTCTGACAAAAGTGCAGACAGAGATAAATGGGAAACTTAAAAGAAGTCAACTATGAACATGATGGAGCTCTAAGGGAAGGTCATTCCCCAAAAATGTTATTTTCTACCTCCACTTGTTAATTCAGATAGGTTATACAGTGGTACCGTGACTTACGATTGCCCCAACTAACGAGCTTTTTGAGATACGAGCTGTCTCTTGGACGTTTTTTTGCTTTGAGTTGAGAGCTAAAATTCGTGTTACGCGCCAGCTTCAGATACACCACTGCTAGCTGGCGCTAGTTTGTCTGAAGAAAGTGAGTGCGAAGGACAGTGCTGAGAAGAAGAAGCGGATGATGTGCATTGAATTAAAGAAAGAAATTATCGAAACACATGACCAAGGTGTGCGTGTAGTCGACTTGGCGAAGCAGGACGAGCGTAGTACTTTTACGAAGCAGAAGTCATCGATAAAGGCTATAACGCCAGCCAAGGCTGTTACAATAACTTTCTTACTTTCAGATTTTATTCAAAAGAAACCCCCAGAAAAAGTTACAACTGAGCGTGCGACAGCGCTATTTAATGACACGTGCCCTAACTCATTTCAGTAACATTCTGAAAGGGAGGATTGATCAGGTTTTTATCGACAACCCCTGCAGATGAAAGTGAGGAAAGCGTGGCGAAAAGCGCAAAAATCAGTGAATAAGATTCGGTTATTCAGTTCAGCCTTTCTCCTCCACTTTCATCAGCATCTTCAAGTCGTCTGATCTCCAAGGTAAATGCTGTACATTCCACTTAATAAAACCAGTTTATTGCAGTACATTCTATTGTATTGTGTTTTTATACAATATTCGTTATTTATAAATACATTTTTCCTATTTAAAAACATGTAACAAAAAAACTGTGGTGTTTCGTGGGCAGTCTGGAACGGATTAATGTCATTTCAATTCATTCCAATGGAGAAAATTGATTTGACATACGAGTAATTTGAGTTACGAGCTCCATCACGGAACAAATTAAACTCGTAAGTCAAGGCACCACTGTATAGTGCACGACATAGGTCCTGCAACAATATTATGTAGTGAGCACATCTAGTGAACGTACCTAAAGTGCATATTAATTATGTAGGCGTTTTACGTGGGTAAAGAAGTTGAACGTACAAGTTGAAAGGGTTCAGTAAGGTTATAGGAAAATGATCAACAACAAGGAGGTATGACCTGACCCAGCTCAAACCTCCAAATAGCCATTCCTTCATGACCCATTCTTTTTTTTTTTTTTCTCCTTTCTTGAAGTTCATCTGGTCATCTTACTCAGGAACAAGAAAACCCGACTGTTACAAATCGCTAACACTGGAATCTCCTTCAACAAACACTGCAAACATTTTACAAAAAAAAGCTAACACATTTTATAAATCGGCATAAGCTCTGACTATATAAACAGTTACGTATAAGAACAAACATTATAAAAATTTTTTTTTAAAAACTCGCATTAGAGAAAACCGATCATAATCATTCTGCTGTTAGAGAAAACTAATCAACACCATCTGACCAATCAGAATCAAGAATTCAACAGTGCACTGTTAGAAGATAAAACAATGGTACAACAAGGAAAACTTGTGTGTGTGTTTTTGTATATTTAAAGTATCAAATACTTTAAACTTCCCACCTTGGTTTTTATAAAAGTAAATACACCATTTAATATAATATTCATTCTGTCTCTGATTTTATAAATCTATAGACTCATAATACTAAACATTTTAAGCAACTAACCTGCCATATTAAGCTATTTGACAGCCCTATTATCTCTAATACCTACAATAGACATTAACATGTTCGGAAAGAACACAAAGAGGGAGAGAGTGTGAAAGCAGGAGTAGTGCGGTTACTATAGGTCATCTACCCACGCACCTCACCCGTCCATATTATCATCCATCATTTAAGTCTTACTCTATAGTGCCTGGACGCCTGCGCACTGCTTAATTATAGGGATTGTGCTGTACAGAATTGTAAAGAGAACACCAAGTATAAGGACAGTAATTAGAGGAGAACATTGTCTGCTTGGGAGATGAGCGCTTAAGGGAAAAGTCTAATACTCCTCTGACTTCGCACTTCGCACGTACATCGTAGGAAGGCGACGTTTGCTATTTCACTCACTGCGGTTTAGCCTCAGATTCTGTGTATACAGTCGTCCCTCGCCATATCGCGGTTCACCTATCGTGGCTGCACTGTATCGTGGTTTTTATGTGCAATATAAAAAATATAACATGTTAAATCAAACATATTAAAAGAATATTACATCGAAATAAAATACAGTATGCATTTCATCAGCCGATGAATACACAATGAAAACGCAGCGCACGCCACTAGCGCTTGAGCTAGTTCGCCCACGTGAGCTTGTACACGGCGTACTATCGGCTGATGGATGGGAGGCGCCCAACCAGAGCGCTGTGTTCTGTATCCTGGGTGCTGATTGGCTCAGTGACCATTCATCTCATCGTCGTCACCTTCATCGTCATCAGTACTGCACAGCTAATTCGTCAACTTGATCATTCAAGTTGTAGTATGTCACTGGGGAGTACGCATGTAGAATTTTATATGCTGTTAAAATTATGTCGGTTTAAAGAGTGTAGAAAGTGTTTAAGAGCATAGGAAGTGTTTATAAGAGTGTGAGAAAGGTTAATAAGAGAGTGGGAAGGGTTTATAAAGCCTTAAAATATATATCAATAATAAAATAAATATAAAAGGTCGCTACTTCGCGGATTTCACCTACAGTGGGGGGGAGGCTCTGGAACATAACCCCTGCGATAGGAGAGGGATGACTGTATACACCATCCTTAGAAACCCAGCCATTTTGTACGACTCAAATCCGTTGGGCTATCATGCTTTCACTCCCTTTTCACAGATTAGATTAATACCATTCAGCCGTTCGGATTTGGAAGCAAACTTTATTCGGTCTCATGGGCGGGGCTGGTGTTAAGTGCTCCTGAAAATCCCCCGATGTCATAGATCAGCACAGGAACTCGGGGAAAAAAATCCACGAGAGCAACGGATCACGACTCTGAGCCTTCCTACTAATAAAGGGAACTCGAAATCATGGACGTCGGCCATAATATTCTGGTGCGTACCACGAGGTAACACATCAGACGTATTCCGGTGGCCATCTTGGCAGAACAGAACGTGTAATGTCCAAAGGTCTCGCATGGCACAGAGATATTTTTAGCTCTCTCCAGCACATATACAAATATTCCCTCGAGGGCTCTACATGCTCCAGTAATCTCTCTAGGAGTGTAGAGGGGGGTGGCTGCACGAAGGAGGATGAGAAATAAATGGCAAAGTGAATCCACAAATGCACAAGGGTGCTTTCACACATGCAGCGTTCAGGCTATACGAATGGAACCCAGGTGTATAAGTGGATTTAGTTCTTTGGTGTGCTTCTTGAGGCAGAACGCAGAAATCACACTCGGGAACAAAACAACTGGTCTACAAACATCATTCCCTCTCCTCCTCACAGCCTCAACCATGACTAGACATCGCAGCACCTCCCATCCCCCCTTGCTTGTCTTTTTTCCACACCATTTTTACAGAATGAGCGTGGATCAATGGTCCTGGGATCCGTGAGGAACCTGATGGCAGGCCGAATTCCCAGCAGACAAAGTGATGCGATTTCCACCGTTTCAAGCACTTAACAGTGGTCTTGTTGGCCTCATGCCAGTTCTCTGGTTTGAGAGTCAGTGAATCATCTGTGTGCACCACAGCAACAGTGTAAGACAAACAATGAACCACAAGCTCTAAGCTGTGGAGCTCAGGATTAATTAACAGAGTCAGCTTTAGTTAATGTGTAGTCCAGAGACGGAGCTGACCAAATAATTCAGTACGATTTTAACCAAGTAGTTAGCAGAGCAGTTTGTGTAAGATCATTAACTCTGAAGCGTCAAAGAAGTTCCCCAAACCAAAGACTTGATATGAAGCCCAGCCTCTTTCAAGGCGCAGATTTTACATGTACTTGGTGACCACAAGGCAAGCATGCAGGCATATTTTTTCATTCAGGAAAGGGCTTCCAAAAGTTCATATCTTCATATCTCCCAACCAATCACGTCACAGAATGAGCGGCCCAACCAGCAAGAAAAAACACAGGTGCCTTGTTAGTGAGCAAACACTCATTTCAACTGAATCTGAAATATTCAAATGTCAACGTTTCACCACATTACATTTGTTTATCATGGGATGTCCGTTCATATCCAATATTGCACACTGGCACCACATTAAATATGGCTGCCTACAGTACTCTAAATGCTGTCAAAATCCCTATTGAGATTGGATTACTTTTGGATTAGTCCGAGTCAATCAATTTGTCCACAATGTGTGTACATGCATCTGGAAAGATTAAGCCGTATTTTGCCTTCTATAAAAGGAGCAGTAGAAATAACCCTAGTTAATACAGTATACACCATCTACCTCTTCTCCTGACACCAGTACCTGACCTTACTAATGCTCTTGTGGCTGAATGAGCACAAATCCCTACAGCCACGTTTCAAAATCAAGTGAAAAGCCTTCCCACATGGGATGAGCTATTTATAACAAACAGTGGACTAAATAGGAATAGGATGCTCAAAACGCACACAAGTGTTTGAGTCAGGTGTTCACAAACCTCTGGCCATATAGTGTCCAGTGGACCCTCGGCTCCACCGTTCCGAGACTCTGTTCGTGACCCGATTTGCTCGCGACCCAAATTAATTTCCCATTGAAATTAATGTAAATAAATACAATTAATGTGTTTCAGCCTCAAAACATGTTTTTAAAGTGTATTATGGGTTTATGTGTGTCAACAAAACATAGAATAAAATTAAAAATCACCTTAATTATAGAAAAATAAAGCTAAATTAAATTAACAGATGATTTTGATACACGTTAGGTTTGCGGTGGAGATGTAGTCGCTGGCGTAGGTGGACGGTGGTGGAGGGATATGGTGGCGGTTCTCATGTTTTGTGATTATTTCTTTATTTCAACTGTTATACGCTTAGGCTTCTTACTCTCATTACCATTTCCACTTTCTTGGGACCCATAATGAAGCTTATAGAGCAAAAATGCAAAGAAACCCAATGAAAAAAAAAGCACTGAACACGTTCACATGAGTGCTTGACCGTAGCTGAATATTTGTATCGTCAAGCGTGGGCTGGCTGTATGTGTATGTCAGTCAAGGATTTGTCCGTTGGTCGGTACAAAATCTGCTCGGGAATTTAGTTTTGTCCGTCGATTTGTTCGCCATCCAATGCGTTCGCTAGCCGAGGGTCCACTGTATATCCGGTCCTACTTGCCATGTTGGTAAAGATTCCATCATATAATGTCGGAAATGAGGCTTTGGGCTTTTTCTTCATTATAAAGACACTCTGGGAAGTGTTTGTTACTGTCCATATGAAACCCACATGAAACCAAATTTTGGTGGAGAACAATAAAATATAGCGGCTGTCTATAAGGACTTGTCAGAGAAACAGTGTTTCTGGGGATTTCGACGAAAGTGGTTGATATCCTAGCACAAGTATAGCCGACATGCATGTTATGGTCACATGACCTATTAACAATCACATGCATTGTGCATCACAGCCACAGGCTCTACATAAAGCACTTGGTCCAGGAAAAAAAAAAGGTCAAAACAACCAGTGTTTTATTAAAATGAGAAGTATGTAGTATGCATACATCACAGACACTCCCAGGTCTGTAAATTATGCAGATTTCTTATCTCATACAAAACAACCATAATTACTACAGATGCCTTCCGGCAACATTACTTATGTAATGGGAATATGTCCAGGAATGTCCAAAGAGTACTTAAGTTGCACAAGCACAAGCACTCCTGTCATAATTAGACTAAAAGTTGGAAAATAAATTAAATCTTTATTATAAATATAATACTGGCTAGTTACCCTGCTTTTTACTACGGAGGCCATTCCAGCCAGTGCTTTTTCTTTTCCTGTAAAAAAAAAAAAAAAAATAATAATAATAATACTGCCAAAGCAGCCTAAAGGCTGAATGCCGGCATGAAAAAACACCATCAGTGCTTAATGTTGGTTTGAAATGTGGTTGCTACATTATTTTTTCATGAGGTCTGTCCAGTGGGTAAGTGAGTTAAGGGGCCCTGATGCAGCACAAAGGGTGGTGTTGGTTTTCTATTGTAACTCACCCTGTGTGTGTGTGTGTGTGTGTGTGTGTGTGTGTGTGTGTGTGGGTGTGTATGGTTGTGGTGGTTCAACCGAGCAGCCCAAACGAGAAGCCATGAAAGCTTGAGTCGCCTCACCACCAGATTGGACGATCCACATGGATACACGAGCCGGGAACCATAGAACATGTAACAACAGCGTTAGCAGACAACAGAGGCTCCTCATAGGAGACAATGCCAAACTCCCGGCACTAATAAGCTGGGGAAGGATGCTTTTACTTAATATTACTGTAGGCAATGACTTATCACCATTATTATTATCATGATCATATTGCTGGATAGATCAATAATCCTAAAATAAATTACGAACCCTGCACAAAACACCCTCCTACAGGTAAAATAGCACACGGAATGGATTGCATGAAAAAGGCAAACAAACAAACAAATAAATAAATAAAATAAAGCACAAACGGGATCTTGGCTCTAAACCAAAGGTCTCCTTGTGTGATTCAAACCAAATATTCAAACAGTGTGAAAACTTTTCACTTGGATGCTTACAGAAACTGGAGGCCCACCACATGTACCTACACAAGAAGTCCAGACATGTATGTGTGTGTGTACACACACACACACACACACACACACACACACACACAGAGAGAGTTCATGCCTCACGGGGGGGGGGGGAAGGCAAACATCCTGTGTCCAAAAGCAAGCAAAAAAGACATAGAGAGCTTTTGAACATTTGTGTGCAACCTCAGAGGCTTCCACACTCCACTTGGACCAAACAAAAGCTTAAAAAAAAATGAGTCAAAGTCTACAGAAAAAAAATATTTTAAAAAAAACCCTCAGTATACAGCCCCTGATATGTGCACGTGCGTTTTTATTAAAACAATGCACAATCACTGACCCTAAAAAATTATGTCTGTAGCAGTGTTGAAAGACGCGAATCTGGTCTGATTCATCACCGCCCCTTCCTTTCTCCATCTTTATCCCCCTTCTCTTTACATCTCCTTTCTCGCCCTTTTCCCCCCGCCCATGTTCAGTGTCCTACATCCCCCCTCCACCCTTTCCCATTTTGTCTCATTGAGATTTGGCCTTGTCAAGGAGAACAATGGCCGCTCCCCCTCTCTGAAAGCCAGCTGTCTGTCACAAGAACTCCTCCATTATAACTGATAACCCTCTAACCCCGGCACAATCTTGGGAGATACGACAGAACACTGAATAATGTTTTCAGTGTCTTTAAACATATTGCAATGGATACACCAATTGATTCAATCTTGCAAGGATAAATAATAAAATTGGAATTGCATGGTCCATTAATGCATGGACGAACTGTACTACATTTGTGATCTGAAACAAAATGCAACCAATAGCTATACAGAGAAAATAAACAAAATAAATTAAGGGTGGTGTACACAAGTAATCCAAGACACTGTTACCCTACATTCACACCAGCGGGTGACGAGTCACTCATGTCGCTTCTAAAGTGTCTCCTTTGGGCGTGTAGTGATCGCTTCCATTGTATGCGGCATTCCAAAGAGAAACATTAGTAGCTATAGGTATAGCGTCTAACGCTAACTAGTTAGACATAAATTACATGATGCCCTAATCAGCATGAAAACCTGTATGATTTACATGCTAGGTGCTCGGTTTCTTCTAGCCTCATCTGCATTACATTCACTCTCAAGAGGTACAAATAATTTCTTCCAAGCGTTATAGTTCTTTGTAATGTCTTCCCCAAGATGAATCCATGGTTGCAATTTTTCTTCCATAACAAACAGTAAAGGGAACCCAATTGCATATAGGAACTACAGTGGTGGAATCATTTGAGCCATCACTGGATTTGCTTTTATACGCAAAGAATTGAGAATAGCAGCGATAAACATCTGAAGTGACAAATCCAAGTAATTTTCTTGAACGATTCCTCAGATGAATCCTATGGCATGAGTCTGACATTTCATCAGTTCTCCACTCGGTTAAAGACATACAAGTGAGAACACACACACACACACACAGTTCCAATCTGCTTTTAATTGAATTCATTAATAACAACAATCATAAATCGAGACTGCTGATCTGTCAGGCTGGGTGTAACATAGCCGACACATTCCTTGAGGCAAACTCCTTCTGCTGCTGGTTATTACTTTTTCTCATCCCACTGAGAATAAACTGAGGTGGGTGGGTGGGTGGGTGTGTGTGTGGTGGTGGTGGTGGGGGGGTTGTCCGCGAGGAAGAGAAGGTGAGACAGACAGAAACAGAGTGGTGAAAAAGACAGACAGTCCACAGAGGTGCCTCCGAACCTCTTTCCCATGTTTCCATCCCTCTCCCACATTTGCTTTCTTTTCCTCCTTAATCAGAGAGTAACTTTACATTCTCTTGACCTTTTGGTCCTTCTCTTGTAGCATTTCCTCTGAAAGGACACTTGCAACTACATGTACACACACAAGGCCTGTGTCACTGTGTCCGCCTCATCTGGATGACGCTAGAACATTTTTTGTTTTTTTAGGCGTATTAATTAGCGTGCATGGCTGACAGGTGATGTTTTGAGACTCAGGAACACGCAGGTATGTGGAAATAGTGATGAAACTGAGCAAAACAAAATCTAGAGCACACCTGCCATATAACTCTCCTGCTAGCATAACATGTCAATTCACGGTTGAACATGTCAAGAGAAAATAATGATGCTAGTAAGTCTTAGATGTCCTTTACATGTGATGCGAGAACAAAAAAAAAACCCAAAAAAACAAAAAACAAACAGCTCAATTTACAATTTTGGGCAAGTTTACAAAAGTTATTCTTTAACTCTCATTTTTTGTGACTCAGTTAGCCTGATACGACTAAAACGACTCAGACCATTTTAAAACATCTGATCCATTTTAGGTTCGTTTGCAACAGAAATACATCACAGCCATCCAGACTTCTTAAAAGCATTCTATGGACTCTAAACTGACGGCCCAAATCCAATCAGATCCATTACCAGATCCCACACACTTGAAGAGGAAAAACAAAACGCTAAACAAAAAGCAAAGCACGTCGAGTAGGCCGAAAGAGACGCAGTTAATGGATTATCGACGGATTCCTTTCTTAGCCAGGAATAATTTAAAAAGCAACAAAAATAGTCCAAAGGGGAAAAAGGAGTCACCCTTATTGCATTACACAAAAAATGGAATGCTTTGAAACAATGAGAACAATGAGCTCATATTATTTTCACTTTCCACATAATCCTTGCCTAGCATATCTCCAAGTTTGGAGTCGCTAGCAGACGAAATCCAACCATGAGCTAAATCTGAACTTTCAGAGAGAAAGAAAGAGTGTCTGCCACAAGCAGTGCAATTCATCAATGCACATCACAGAAGCAGAACCGGAGCGAGCCTAATCAATAGCCATAAATGTTCAACAGCATATTTCAGTAGTGCAATCCATCACACATCGTCACATTAACATTTTTTTCCTTCTGTGGAGCGCCAGAAACGAGCAGACTACAATAGTTTCAAAAGGAACACCGTGATTTAGAGCTGAGCGAGCAATATAAAATATTAAATCAACAACTAAACAGCAAATGTTCTCGAACAAGTATGTGTCTAGAAGAAACTGGGCAAATAATAATAGAGCCCACATTCCTATGAGAGAAACAAAAAATATAAAATAAAATGAGAAGCTTATTTTGGCAACAAAAAAAAAAAAAAAAGTACAAGATACACAACCAGAATTATATTGAGTGAGATACTTGTCTGGCTAATATTATATTAATTTCTACCAATGTTTGAGCTATAGAAAAGCTTTTTTCTTTTCTTGTTACCTCACTGTGACATGATTTAAAATGAATGTTTAATGAAAAATGTAACTGACCTCAAATTTTGCCTCAGAACTTTGCATTTTTAGCTGCATAGTTAATCTTGCTAGCAAGGAAAGCTAGTAAAGGATGCTTAGAAGTGTCAGATTAGCATTAGGCTGCACATTAAAATTATCATCCACTCACTTCTAGAGACAGTCAAGCAAATTAATATTATTCGTACTGTTTGGACATAACCAGATTCAGACATTACCCAAAGATTTACCGGTACTTCATCACTAGAAATAGGCGCATTAGCTAGCTAGCTAGTAAGCTAGCTTGCATTGTACCAGGGTAAAATGAGTAAGACTTTTTTCATTCAAGTTTTACATGAATAAATGTGAATTTAATAAATGTGCTAGAATTCAGCACTGTGACTCTGCATTTTATCCAAGCGGAATTATGGGTTGAAAACACAGTTAAATTGAACTATTATTATTATAGTTTCTGGGACTGTAGCGTGCTAGCTATTGCATTTACACAAAATCAAACCCTTTACGGGGTACAATAAAAGACTGAGTGACGTCTCACTGTGAATGGTAGAGTGGCCTGGAGCTAAGTGTAGGATCTTTCTCACCCTGCGAAACCTCACTACACACACGTTATGCGAAGTAGAAGCCTGAGGCAATTTTGAACTCTCATGACCATGTGTCTGCATTCACACACTAACCGCCTGGCAACCATGCAACATCCTCTGAGTCATCTGACATCTTCTAACCCTCATCCTTGACAAAAAATAAATAAATCTTAACACCCTTCGTTCAGTCAGCGTCAGTGTGACTTCAACTGGCACAATTACCTCAAAACGGTGTCTGATGACCCAGAATTAGCACCAATAATTAGAGCCGTGTGCAGTTAGTAATCTGCCGTATAAAGAGGCCCTTATAATTAGGAGGTTTAAATAGCTCTGGGTGGCCATACTGGCACAGTTAGCAAGGGTGGGTGTGTGTGTGTGTGTGTGTGTGTGTGTGTGTGTGTGTGTGTGTGTGTGTATGCATGCATGCATGCGTGTGCACATATTTTATTTTATATACATAAAGTAACTTTATATACACGCGTGTGTGTGTGTGTCCCAGGTGGTTACATCCTGGTAATTGCTTCAATCTGGAGCCAAAGCAAATACACACATGTGCAGGTAGACCCCCTTTTTTTTTCCAAGGACAGGAAAGTGAGGCCAAAGGAAAGCCAGCCTCCAAGGCAAACACTGTGCTCTTCACACACACACACACACACACACACACCAACAACAATCTCATCAGTCCAGTTCGCATTCTATTTATTTCTGAACGGCCACAGGCTACTCATTTAGCCATGATATCACTATCTTTTCATTTCAAATTATTTATTTAGAGTGACTGTCTATGCCTTATTTTGCCTTACAGGGTTACAGCCCTTCATTTCTTTGAAACTTTTGGCTCTTTCAGTTTTTCAAATAAATGCATTTTTGGTTTAAAAAAAAAAAAAATATCTCCAAGGAGGTCAAAATAGTCAGACATTCCTATCCTTGTAGGGACATTTGGTCCTCACCATGAAATAAAAACACCCCCACATACGCTCCAAAACTACAGGACGAGTAAAGATCAGGGATACCACTGACAGTTTGACAGCGGGACAACAGGGCCCACAAGGCGTATGCTAATCAGTGTCAACTGGGAGGAAGTGGAAAACCACAAGAAGCGACCAAGGTTCAAAGCCAGGCCAGAGAGTATCCAAGCCTCCGGCAGCACGTGGCTACTTCCTCACTGTGGGAGCTGTCGAGAGAAACACCATCCTTTATGGAACATGACCAGGCTATTCAGTTTAAACAAATAAAGCGAGTTTGACTTATTTATTGGATGTAATACATTTAACTGTTGGATATTACTTACATTTTTTAATGCATTGCGGCCATTGGCACAAAAGGCAGCGAAAGATGCACAAACTGTTATAGTATTCACTCAAGGTTGTATTGGGATCATCTCGTGCAGTGTTTATAAAAAAACAAAAAACAAACAAAAAAAAAAAACACATGATGAGAAAAATGTAGTAGGATGAAGTGGAAAATACGTGTTGCTTGTTTTTTCCCCCCAATGGATATTCTTAACTTGATCTGCTTTCGCCTTAAATGACTGTTGCTTCTCCAAACATAGTCAGTCACAATGAGGTAGACAGAAACTGACAAGAAATTATGGAACAAACCAGTCGTTTAGTAAGGCATTGACAGCCACACACCTAAAGAAAGCTGGGGTTTTTTTCATGCCGTCAAAATACTACCGAAGAGTATTATTGTAAATGCAGAGATCACTGATTCTTATCATTTTTATCCACTATCAATGTCAGAGTTGGATCCGACAGTACCGATACTGATGACGCTTTCGTAGTTAAGCCTGTTCCCTACAGTTTTCTGGTACAAAGTTGTGCAAAACATCAAGAGCAGGATAATAACAGGCTTTAAGGTATGTTTGTGTTATGTGTTCACACACACTGATCTGTGTTGTCAGTCAACAGGATACGCTTTCATGGAATAAAATACGTCAGTGGATTGAATCCATCCAGTCTGACCCATTTAAGATTCAGTGATTTAAAACATTAACCCAGGTATTGTTCCTCAGCATTTTGGCTTAAGAACATATCAAGCTTTAATAAACATGTTGCAATAAGCTGTGGTAGTGTCTATGATGATGCTCTTAATACCAACAAGTCGTTGAGTCCTTGATACTGATTTATTGTTAAACCAGCTACAAGACAAAATCACTAATTTATACTAATGTAGTCACTATAATACATCATTTCTATAGTAACAGCTATTTCATAGGGACATATTATTTAAGTCCAATAAAAACTGGATTGAAGAACATGCTGTTATCAACAGATAATGTATAATTATTGATATGGTGTCACATTCCGTAAGCTTTCTACAGGGGAAAGTCTTAAGAACAGAGGACTTTGTATTTTCCGGTTTCTCCGTAACGGGACAATTTTTTTTTTGTCTTTTTAGCTGTAAGTAAGGGGGTGGGGGGGCAACTGTTTATACCAATTATAATACAAATGACAAACAGAAGTTGTTTCATGGAACACCTACAACATTAAATTAAGAGAACTTGTGATGCAATTTTTAACCCCTAAATTAAACAAAAAGAAATTTTTGACTTAAAAATAAAGCATATTTTTAACTGTGAAAAACCTGTACAGCCTGGTTAAGTTGGTAATTTTGAAATTACAAAGTTATGGAATACTGGTTAAAATTTTATGTAGTACACTAACAATGGTGTGTGGTGGTGGGGGCAGACAAGCACTTTTAATATTTAAAAGTTAAGCACATTTTAAGCACAAGACTTTCCGGTATAAGAACAAACCCTGTTCAATGATCCTTAAGCTAGGAGTCTTTATTTGGAGGCTTACTTCTAAAAGTGACTACTCTTTCGTTTGTAAATTTTTCGGCTTCGCCACCCCCTTCTGAACCAAAAACCATCAACATGACCAGCTTGGAGTAACCATGACCTATTAAAAGAAGTCCACTGGTAAAAGCTGTCAAACTACAGCTGTGGTCAACTACTGGCGAGACTTGTTGTGGCTGGAAAAAGCAGCATGGACCGAAGGTTTGGATCTTGTTCAGCTACCAGCACAGCAAACCAGGGCATTTGGCTCTTTGTCCAGCCTACAAATATCTTTGCGTATTCCAATTTGTGCACACTGGCTGGTGTAAAGTGCTGTGCATCCACCCGATTCCTAAAAGGTTTTTATTATTTTAGATCATTATTAGCATCGTGACTTCCTTCTTCAATGCGAGAGGCGAGCTCACCAGACGCGACAACTATATTAAACGTCTGCTATTGTGCGTTTTCTGTACAGAAGGTCACCCTAAAGACAAGCCCCCACCCCCACTAACCATATCAGCAGGAAAATTCCACCTTGCTTCCACCTTCCGCCTCGCACGACTGCTAAAGAAAGGACGCAATGAAAGTGGCGACCCTCTGCATTCTTACGCAGGTGCAAGTATAATTAGGAGTTAATACAGAAGAGGCTGGGTAGTCAGTTATAAAAAAAAATATATATA
>JAQMCW010000011.1:17969540-17982186 GCA_030068335.1 Chrysichthys cranchii
ACTTGAATGCTGGGATTTTTTAAAACATTTTTTGGCACTCCACATACGGCATTTAGATTAAACAAAATCTCCTTATCTGCAGTCTAAAAGAAAAGCTTGTCTATTTGCACAGCTTATCTTAAATTAAGGGTAAGATGAGAAATTAATGATCTCAATCTCTTTTTAAACATTTGAGACATAAAATTTTTGATACTAATCACATAGCAGTGACCATCTTTTCAGCGTCAGCAGCATTGAATTGCGTGAAGAAACTGCAAAGGTGATCACTACAGAGTCTTTTCAACTTTTACCTTATTCTGCATTTAATCATCATGATAACAGGAACTAACTTCACTGATGATGTTAAACATACCTATTAACAGATGAAACATACAACATAAATAGAAACATTGTTATAACGGTATGTCAGTTGTGGTTTCCTCATTCTCATTCCTGCAAACAAAGAACTCTGAGTAAAAATTAAACTTCATCTTTACTGTAAAATCCTTATTTTAATTTCTAAGCAACCAAGCCGACTAAACAAAGATTTGAGCCAGAAGGTTTTAATATGGTGACTCACTGCTTGTACCAAATAAAGCCTGTTAAATATTCCCAGAATGACACAACATGGCCAAAAGTTTACCATAACTCTCATAGCTGCTCTTTGAACATCCCCCCTCCAGAGTTAGTCCCCCTTAATAACCTCCTATCTTCTGGGAAGGCTTTCCGCTAGATTTTGGAGCGTGGCTGTGGAGATTTGTTCATTCAGACACAAGAGTATTAGTGAGGTCAGGCAGTGATGTCGGACAAGAAGCCCTGGGGCGCAGTCAGAATTCCAGTTCATCTCAAAGGTGAGCAGTGGGGATGAGGTCAGGGCTCGGTGCAGAACACTTGGAGTTCTTCCACTCCAACTTTGGCAAACCATGTCTTCACAGACCTCGCATTATGCACAGGGACAATTTATACTGGAACATGTTTGAGCTAGGCCCTTAGTTCCAGTGAAGGGAAATTGAAAGACTACAGCATACAAAGACATCCTATACAACCGCTTGCGTCCAACTTTGGGGCAACAGTCTGGGGAAGGCTCACATATGGGTGTGATGGTCAGGTGTCCACAAATATTTGGCCATTTAATGGAGAATTTAGAGGACAGTGGATAAAATAATTATTCCAAAAATTTTCCATGATTTGCTTTGTACATGGTTGAGCCATCCACTGGGGGGGGGGGGGGGTTTTTCATCTGACTCAGTGACCCATTTCACATTCTCTAAGCCACAGGGTGAAACATATGAACACTTTAACCAATGAGGCTCTGAAATCCATTCATCAGGTCTGGTCCATGCACAGTACACACTCAAGCTTTGGAGGAACCAAGATGGAAGACAATCTGCAAACCCCATGTAGGTCAATGGGTTATCACTGCGTGTGTGCACTTGTGTGCATGTGTGTGTAGTGTAAGACAGCTCATGGGAGATGCTGTGTGAATGCCTGTAACTCCAAACCTCTGCATGGGAGAGAAACAGAAACTTCCTATAAGCCTTATGGCTACGTTTACTCTGATGAAACCGGTAGCTGGTAACCCTGATCAACTCTCAAGAAGTTTTCCCAAACGAACGCGTGAGAATCCGCAAAGCAGATCATTATAAGACTCATGTCCTCATACTATCAAATTATAAAACTGACCTTTTCTCCCCCCCTTTCAAATCATATTTTTGCTTAAATTGTAGTAATGCAAACAGATTAAAAACTGAAAATATTAAACAATCCGAATGCTTTAGTGAGCGCAAACTGACATTTATTACTCTTGTAACTACATACCATTCCTATTAGTTTAACCAAAGTCCATCTAATAAAGTCCGTCCAGTTGATGGCCATTTTGGCAGCACTCCCAGACATTTAGTTCCAGACATACAAAATAAGGCTTATACCTACTTGAATTGGGGGAGGCCGTTCAAAATCACAACAGTTCGTTAATATGATGGAAATAATGTGTGGTCTTTGGCTCCACTAACACACAAAAAAATTTTCCAGGTTGGTTGGGGTGCCACACATGCGTCAGACTATCTGCACATGCATCAGTGTAAGAACATGGTAATGCCAAGTTTCGGGGGGTTTTGCTTGCATTTGTACAAACAAGGTGATTGGAATTGTCTCTTTTTATTAAGGGGCGGGGCTTACCTAATACAGCCACCATATCGAACATTTTGCTCCACCCCACTAATACTTTAAGCAGTGAGATTGCCTCTACACACACCATCTTTTTAACTAGATAAATGTGTAATCGTTTAGTGAATTCTATGACTTAAGAGCCACTGAATAGGCTAATCATTTTAGGGGTCAAGAAAGAAAAAACCTGAAAAACAAATCGTTGTTGTTTATCTTTAGCAAGTACAACAACTTACAGAAAAGAAATAACCAATATAGGTTTTGCATTAGCCTTATAGAACGATACATACAGTATTTGATAGAGGGTATTTTTTATTTATTTATTTATTTATTTTTTTAAATGGTAAGCATGCTACTCCAGGACTTAGGGTAAAGTTACGGAAAGGTGCTGCGTTTAAAGAGATTAGCATTATTAACAACATTCGGCCCATCATTGGAGAGGTTGTGTTTGAACGCCGGTGTTGCTACAGTCATCTATAGCCAGGAGCCCAAGAGAGCAAAATTGGCCATGCTCTCAGGAAGGGAGAGGTGGCATACTCTTTCCTGTTAATCATGTCCCACTAGCTAATTGTGGGCATCTGTGAGCTCATTTTTGGTGAAGGTGAGTGGAGGGTGCTTTCCTCCAAGTGTGTTATAACGCCCTTGACGTTGCTTGAGCAGCAGTTCAAAAAGATGCGGTTGGTCGGCTTCACATGCCTCAGAGGGAGAACGTGATGGCCTTCGCCTTCCTCTGTTAGTAGGTATCATGTTATAGAGGAGAGCTGTTGGGTGGGAGGGATTTGGCTATTACTATTTTAGGAAGAAAATCAAGAAAGAAAAAAAAAACAACAACAAAAAAACACAACACACTGGCTTAGTTGCAAGAATGTACATTGGGTCAAAGAGTCTAGTACATTACTGTGACCAAGTAACAAAGTGGCATGTATATGGATTTTCCTCTCAAAACAGATAATTTATGGGGGTGTGGGACTCTGGAGAGACTTGTCTGGAAAACATGGTACGTAATTTTTAGAAGTCAGACAGTTTCATTGGAACACTATTTTTTCATGATCTTACTCATGATACTTTGTCAGAGCCTTCGTCGGGCCGCATCAAAAGTTGTGATGTCTCAAGACTAATAAGGAAGTCCAAGGAAGATAAAGGTCCAGAGGTCGAGAGGGTCTCTCTGCTGGCCACAGAACATGACACCCACTCCGCGTGTCTGACTGTGCAGGAAGTGGATTTGAGCATGAATAACAGATAGCGGCACAGTACCTGGCCCCTTGGGAACATGGCGTGGGAGGGGAGGACAGAAGAGTGCAAGCTAAAAAAACACATCAGAGATCGGAAAGATCAACATGCAGGAATCCTAGGGTATAGGCTGTGATCTCACAACTGTCTGTGCATTTAAACGACTACTATTCTTCTAAAGTGCACTTAAGGCACTGAAGTTCCTCGGCAGATCCAGGCTGTAATATGTTTAAGCAGTAAAAAAAAAAAATATGAGCGCAAATTGAATAGATGACTTTAAGCCAAGTACAAATGAAAAGGGTGTCTATTTTTAGGGCAGAAGGGAAAATATAATGCAATTTGTTACAACAGAAAAAGTGCAGTAAGTAAAAGGCCTGCACAGCTCCAGTTGTACTACATGCCTAAATGACCATAAATCCAAAAGAATTCAAATTAAAAACGTGTTTCCCCAATGTTTTAGTAGGGAAAGACAGGAGATATCGTTCTCTTTCTATACTGTATAAGGGAATTAGCATGACTCTAGGGATCACGGCTTTCTAACAAAATACGAGGGGATGATGAGAAACTAAACCTGACTCACAAGGCACTTGAGAATATGGTTTCCTGAAGCCTTTCTTTATTGTGCATCGATTCAGAGACATACTTGCTCCAGTCTCCTACATGCAAGCTAGTGGCTGCATAACAATATAAACGAGATACCAGCATAAATTTTGAAATAATTCTGATGAAGCATTTGAGACAAATGCAGTGATGGCTTATTGGTTTTGAGTTATTGAATGGAAAAATGCGATTTCACAACACCAGCAAGCTATTATCATTGAACCTTTGAGCAAACCCCCCTCAACTCTCCCCAGCTTAGAGAATGAACATTCCCAGTAAGAGTACACATTTCCCACAAGCTCCCAATGAGAACTGTGTGAACGTTTCCAATGAGCATGTAAATTCCCAAAGAGACTGAACATTCCCAAAAAGAGAGTGGCCTAACCAAAAGGAGTGAACACCGCCACTAAAAGTGCCCATACCAAGTGAGAGCGGACATTTCCAAAAGAGAGTAGACACACAAAATGAGCGTGGACGTTCCCAATGGTTTATGGTTCATGACTCTAGTATGTCACAAAAACTTCAAAGTAGACCAATAGTTTGCAACACTTTACCTGTTAAGAGAACTATTAAGATATTTTTAAAAATTAAAGTACTTTTGGTCTGTTTAATACTTTCCCTGCCTTGCTGTCATAATACCATATTGTTTTAATTTCTCAATTATTAATCTGACAACATTTAGTTTCAGCCACAGCGCAGTCCAAGGACCAAAATGAATGTATTTTCACATTCATACCCAGGAAAACATTGCGCTTAAATAAGTCAAAAAGTGCCATTTTCAGTTCCCAATTACAAAATCCAACGAGAAACAACGTTACGGTCCTATTTTTTGACAATATCGCCCTATAAATTTTTTGCCTATATTACACAGAGCAAATCTGAGCCACATATCAGCCATAAAAGGGGCCTTTTCACCTCTAGCTTTACGACCTAGAGAAGAAGTTGACATCAGAAACCTGGCCAGAGCACAACAAACAACTCCAACCGACCACCAGATGCCAATTCTGCTCTGCGTTTCATAGTGTTGCCTTTATTACCCCACGTAATTTCCCTCCTGCCCATTCTGCAATGAATCCAACGAAAGCTTCACCTCATGCCCTGTACGTACATAAATCCTACTACAAAAGACCAGCTGGAACGAGAATGAACGAACGAACAGATTTGGACATAAAGGATAGAATAAAGATGAAACAGAGGAAAAATAAATTATGAGGCCGAAATGGCACGACGTACAAATCATTCCGACGTTCAGGGACTGCATGCCACTTTGGAGAATTCATAATCGATGAAATTCGGTGTAGTGTGATTTAAAGTGTGTAACAATCCAGCTGACTATCTGAAGCAAAACATCTCACTTCCGTCAGTGGTTATTCGAGGCACATTTCTGACCACAGAAGCCTTCAAAATGTAGTAAAGAAAAAGACACTGAAGATAAATGTAGGAGCCTTGACAGGAGAGAAAACCCAGTGCTCTGAATGGCCACATCTCCAGCCATCAGGAAAATCACAGCAGGCACAAGCACTCTCCAAGTGTGTGGGTTAAAACTCAGGCCAGGCAACGTTCACACGCGCACACACACCGAGCTCCTTCCATACTAATACCACAACCACGGTGGAAAAAAGCTAAATCCTTTATAACTGAATCAGCTACTGAATAGGACTCTAGAGGCCTATTATACTAAAAACAAAAATACTGTCTTCTACTGTAATTTTTTTTTAAGGGTTGTACAATTCTGGTAGATTTCAGAACCTGCACTCGACAGGCAGAAATTCTCAGTTGTCTCAAAATGCCAGACTGACTCCTCAGGAAGAACACACAGACAAAGCAGTTGGCTAATGGACTCCGTTTAACCAACATGGTGCTAAAACCACATTTGCTATTACTGAATGCTTGGTAAATGTTTAAACATCATATTAAGTTTTTTTTTCCATATAGTGTGTGCTAGCTAGCCTTATCTAGCTAGCTAGTTTGTCCTAGCTACTAAGCTATAATCATGTAGCTACATTCTGCTCACAGCGACACAGTAAACAAACATCAATGAAGATTAGCATATGTGGTACCATAATAAAATAAAATAAAAAAATAAAATAAAAAAAAAGAGAGAGAGACCGAGAGAGAGGAAAAAAGACAAAATAATTGAATAATTTCCCCAGAGTATTCTTGTTTTTCTTAAGAATACTTAGCATTAGCATTAAATATGACTCATCAGCACACTAACATTACAGGATGGTCAGTATTTCTAATACATACTTTTAAAATAGCCTACAAAACAAACACTTTTTACTTTATTAAACTGTATGTACAGTAAATGTCTGTTTTGTTTCTAAATAACAGAAAGAAAAACAGCAAACATAGCTACGTGCTAAGTGACTCCTTTTTAACTGGCAGGGTGCAAAAGCCATGACTGGGGTTATAGGATATTTAGTAAATTATTAAATTTAAATGTTAAAGTTGTTATAATCTGCAACATTCTTTATCATCATACTATTGTACTAGCTAGCAAGTAGGGTACTTGCCAGCTAGCCAACTACTTAGCAAAGCTATAAATCATACGTTATGCTCTAAGCAACACACTGAAGAAATATGACAATCAGATTAACGTACATACGGGGTACAGTAACTTCATAAAATAAGTGAGACAGAATTACTGAGTGACCCCACATAACTTAGCGTGTCTCTGAAGGATATCTAGAATTAGCATTAACCGTCACCCACCAGAATGCTGATGGTATAACTGATCAAATATGTAATTTCTACTGCAGTGAGCATGTTGGACCTTGGCGCTTGTGTGTTAACCTTTTTTCTGTACACACATTGGGGATATAGATGAACTAAAGTGAATAAAACTGTCCCGAATGATGCTGGGCAATAAGCATATAACCACGAACAACACACCCAAGTTAAAACTGTGACCCGAGGCCAGGGGAGGGGGGAAGGAAGAAAAAAAAAGAAAAAGAAAAAAAAAAAAAAAAAGATGGATCCCATCATAGTCAGACAGGCTAATTGAACCCTGTCCACCACAACAGTAGTGAGCTAGCGCTCATCAAAACAGAAATTGCTATACAGGATGACAGGACTTGACTGGGAGTGGAAATAATTTGCATCGGTGACGTTTGACACTAATCACCCCCTCTCACAAACACTCCTGAATAAAAAAAGGGAACCCCCCGGTGCCCTCAGGTTGGAGCTTTGATCTTTTTTGGCTTTTCCCCTTGTTTAGTGGAAAACCCAAGACACACACAGCAGAAAGGTGCAAGCCTGGTAATTGTTCGCACACACAGCAAATTCGAAGCAGCTGTCCAGGCTGCATGAGGGAGCAAATCTGGCTGGAATATAAAGAACGCTTCATTTAACCACAAGAAAGAACAATCTGGAAAGTCTTATTTTTATCGCACGGTGAACAATGCTTGATTTGTTACCATAGAACACAATTAGCGAAGGGCCATAAACAAATGCGACAATGTAAGAGTGTATTTTATGTCCAACAGACACCCACATATTAAGGCTGAGTAATACATCACTTGTTAATTGTGAATGCAATAATATCAATGAAAATCTGCAATGGGCAAAATTTGAAGGGAGTTTTCAATACCACAACATGGGTCTAATTTAACTATTCAATTATACTTTTGAACGAATGTTAACGGTGACCAATTATCATCATTTTTTCTAACAGCGGCTCCAATTATAGTCACATTGCATGTTTGGATTAATGTTTGACACTCACACTTATAGTTACACAGGGTCCTGTTTGGTGGAGTTTAATCTATGTTAAATGAATTAAAAACATTTTATATATATATATATATATATATATATATATATATATAAAAAAAAAAGCTTTCTATAAAGAGATTTGTCGCATTTATGAAAGGAGTCTCCAGGTTTAGCACTTTGTAACAGCACGGGTAAATCTGTAACCTTTATGGCTTATATGACAGAAAAAGTTTGAGGACAGAGAGGATGTTGCGTTTTGCAGTTTCTTGGTAGCGAGCTGCTTTTTTTTCTTTAACTTCCACAAAAAAATGAGATTTATAGCTGCTACCATAACATTGTATGTTACTATAAACTGATAAATAGTATGAAATTTTTTCATTTAAGAAATTCATTTCTTTTGCCAAGTCTGTTTTAAATCACTTGACAACTGGACAACTGGATGATGCCATCACACCACTTGATTATCTTCCTATAATAGCACACCACATATAGACATTTATTCACAATGTGCTATTTTTCATTCCACCACATTTTATAGGGCCAGAATACGTAGGGCAGCCATCATGGGGTGTGTTAATGAGTCGATGACGCATTAAATATTACGAGTGACAGACAAAACGTACCTGACTGTTCCTATTGTGACTATAGTGTGATTCTGAATAATTCGGGGGAGTCACAAAGCCACATAGATTTAACCAGCAAGATGGAATTCAAAATACAAGCAGGGTCACGTCTGATGCTAATCTGCACCCCCTGCCCTCTTCACACTCCCCTGCTCAGGAGTCCAGTATAGCATTTTATTCCTGAATACGAAGTGAGTGTTGTTAGCTTCGGCTCAGAAAATAAAAGATCCCCTTTGTTTAGAGAGCTAAGCACTGGACAGGCTTTTCTCTAATGCCTGCTATTTCTAGATTTTCTTTTGGGATGGCTGCAAATTCACCGGGTGCCTGTGTTCGAGACCTTGGCATAACGCTCCAGCAAAAACGCATACACGCACACACACTTTGTGGCCTGGGTGGGGTGTGTGTCCACAAGCAAGCAGGCAGGCCGAGGGCAACACCCGCAGTACCCACAGTATAGGGTGGGACGGATTTTGTGTTCTTCCTCTGGCCTGGGGGTCATGGTCCAGACCCTGATCCCGGGCTTGTGCTGCTGGATACACACAGACAGGCAGCCAGAATGTCGCCCACCTCAGGAAACTCACCGCAGGAGGTTTGCCATCTGCGCTGCGTCCAGTACTTTTGGCTGCCAACTGCCTGCTGGCTACCACACCGCCCTTTGTAGTCTCCTCTGTAGGCTGTGAATCTACACTGACCACTGAGGTGTGGAACCTTTAGAGAAATCTGGACAAAATATCCACCAAGATTCCAGCAAAAGTAGTTTTTCCACCAAGCTTACATGTCCTGTAGGGGTTAAATACACAGCTCCAAGTGTTACCAGCTGATAGAGCAATTTCTTCACAATTTGGCAGATTGAAATAGTGAAACCTTTGGACTGAGATCGAGGTTAGTTCTGGTTGAATGGGTTTTATCTGAGTCATCTCCGAGGCATCCCATTAATGTTGGGGCCTGAAAACCAAACTTTTCCAAAGTCGGGTCTTGATGAAAGCCTTGAGGATATCTGGTCTTCAAATAATGCACGCTCTAAAAACTTCTAATCCCCATCAGGGTAATCCTCCCCCCTCTCCCAGCAGGAGCAGAAGGAGTTGGGATCGGTCCAGCCCCCATTTGCCGTCTGTGGCTCCTGAAGCTTCAACTTCACAGATTTCTAAGTCTGTTGGGGACTTTTTTCATTCTTCATGGCATCCTGCATGGGTAAACATCTTAACGCCTCACCCCACCCGACTCAAGGTTTTCTTTCATTAGCATATCAAGTACACTTCTGTTCATTTGCTACTGCCTTCTCTCCCACCCCCCATGAGTGGCTTCCAGCTTCTGGGTGGAATTTTTCTAACCTTTGGGGAATGCATGTTCATGCCATGATAAAACATGGCAAACGCAACTGTCCAAGCATGCTAAACTTGGGAGCAAATAAAGTACAAATATCATATTTGCCAGTGGGATAAACAGGGGAATACCACAGTCATCCACCCCTCAATTAGAATGTGCTCTGGCTGTGAGTGCCACAGGAAGGCACTCCTCAGATGGTCCTGAGTTTTAAAAATAAGGACTGGAAGGTCTGACCTCAGTTCAGTAATGTTGGACAATGAGTATATTGAGCAGAACATGTTTCTCTATTTGCATCAGACCATCCATTTACACACCCGCCCATCCACCTCTCTCTCTCTCGCGCTCGCTCTCTCACTCACACACACACACACACACACACACACACACACAGCTGAATTTTTCCTTAATTGCATTCAAACCCAAGAATTTTCTTTGATCCCAAATTTGTGAAGTGCACGACAGAAACCATAACCTCTAACACGCACCAGGCAAATCTGGTCTTTAAACTCAGTTAGTGCACTCAGCTCTTTCTGGCATTAAAGGGAAGACGCACATGACTGCAATGCAGCTTCCAGGTTCAACTGAGGCACCACCTCAGGAACCAATAAAATCTAGAGCCGGGTTCCCTTACCAAGTATTGAAATTTCCAGTCATGAGTCATGATTTCCTCCATTTCTCACTATGAACTTCTAAGATGCCGAGGTGCATGCGAGAGGTTTAATATAGTGTTACAAATAAAATACTAAGCGTTTACTAAATTCATGGCATTTTATTCAATTTTTTTTTTTTTTACAGAATGCCCCTAATAACTACGTAAACCCACCTTCGATATTCATCTTAACTCTCTATTCATCTACTGTCAGTAAGGTTTCCTCTGAGACCAATGAAGTCAGGCAGTGGGAAAAAATATGAATGCACTTGCCCTTCAAAAGAACTAAAACTAGGGCTAACTAAATGACAAAATGTAATAAACTATTGTGCATTTTGGCAAAGGAACAAACTGAAGCAAAAAAAAAAAAACCAAAACACCTAAAACAAGCAGAAAATTGTGAAATTGGTTTTAAAAAAATGTATTTATTACTCGAATGAACATCAAGCTTGAGATGAATACATTGGTTATAGAAGTGGTGTGCTTTTCTGCAATGCAATATACCATAACTCTATTCTGCATTCGTAGACCAACTAGAGAAAAGTAAAAGAAAAGCTGTCCTTCCTACCCAATTATATGAGCATGTTAAGGGTTCGAACTTGTAAGGACCCAATGTCAAACTTATTTAGCTCAATTTATGAACTACAGTACTATAACAACAGTACAGAGGTACCTTGACTTACAATTGTCCCAACTAACGAGTTTTTTGTGATACAAGCCGTCTCTTGGATGATTTTTTGCTTTGAGTTGAGAGCTAAAATTCGTGTTACGAGCCAGCTTCAGATACACCACCGCTAGTTTGTCCGAAGAAAGTGAGTGTGATGGACAGTGCTGAGAAGAAGAAGCGGATCATGCGCATTGAATTAAAGAAAGAAATTATTGAAAAACATGACCACGGTGTGCGTGTAGTCGACTTGGCGAAGCAGGACGAGCGTAGCACTTCTACGATCTGCACCACACTGAAGCAGGAGTCGTCGATAAAGGCTAGAACGCCAGCCAAGGGCGTTACAATAATTTTCTTACTTTCAGACTTTATTCAAAAGAAACACCCAGAAAAAGTTGCACCTGGGTGTGCGACGGCGCTATTTAATGACCCTTACCCTAACGCATTTCAGAACCATTCTGAAAGGGAGGATGAAACACACCTCATTGGACAGGTTTTTAATCGACAACCCCTGCAGATGAAAGTGAGGAAAGCGTCGCGAAAAGCGCCAAAACAGTGAATAAGATTCAGTTATTCAGTTCAGCCTTTCTCCTCCACCTCCGTCAGCATCTTCAAGTCATTTGATTTCCAAGCTAAAGTAAATGTTGTACATTATACTTAATAAAACCAGTTTATTGCAGTACCTTCTACTGTATTGTGTTTTTATACCATATTCGTTATTTATAAGTAAATGTCTCTTATTTAAAAACATGTAACGAAAAAATTGCGGTGTTTTGGGGGGGGCGGTCGGGAACGGATTAATGTTATTTCAATTCATTTCAATGGAGAAAATTGATTTGACATACGAGTAATCCGAGTTACGAGCTCCGTCACAGAACGAATTAAACTCGTGAGTCAAGGTACTGCTGTATGTCTGCCGATGTACATAAATACGAAGGATTTTTACATTTTATAATATAATATAGGTTATTTTCATAACCTACCCATTCTTAACAATTACAAAATGGAAACTCAAACACCATGGAATGAAAGGCTGTAATCTGTGTCTAGGCTGCAGTACATGGCCATGTAGCATGGTGTAAGAAGGCAGCTGCGCAGGGGCCCAATCCTTTTATCCATAATGAATGACTGATGTTTTCTTGGAAGCTTGTGTGTGAGCGGCAAGGGAGAGCGGTTTGTTGTCCCGTGTTTCCCTTCTCTCTCTCTCTCTCCTCTCTAACGAGCTCTAACTGACAAGGATATTTCAGTCCGAGTCTCCACTTCAAAAAAGGGCAAACAAAAGACATTAGGAAACAATTGTGCTTGGTGTTTACAAGAAGGACATCCATCGTGGGAATGAGGCTTCACTGGAAGTACAGAACACCACATGGGCCTGGCACTCACTGAAGAAATAACCCTTCTTCTAGAGATTTTTGGTACACTTGAGACACAGCAAATAGGATGCAGAGGGATAGCACGAAATATAAGTTTCTCCTGCCATAGCAAGCATGTTTCTATTTTTAAAAAGAACACAGAGATCCCATGTAGTGCTTAGCACTTGGAGATCTAGCACCCGGTGTTGCCATATGTATGCTTCGTCACTTACTCTCACTACACACATAAATACGACTACTCTTTTTCCACACACACACACACACACACACACACACACACACACACACACACACACACACACACACACACACACACACA
>JAQMCW010000011.1:17984884-17996748 GCA_030068335.1 Chrysichthys cranchii
AATTGTCAAGTAATGCTCAATATACCAAAACGTGCACAAACCATCACTCACCGAGATCTCCATGGTAACTGTTGTCATGGGATGTCCTAATAGAAGGGGTGGAGTCTCCATCATGGGGCCAGATCTGTCCCGTTTTGCGGACACCGACAATAGTGGCCTCCGAAACAACCACGTGTGGCTGCCTGTGCCTCTTCTGGGACTGCGGCGTCGGAGGGCTACTGCTGTCCAATGAGTGCTGAGAGTTCTGTGAAGGTGAGCGGCTTTTCTCCCTGAAGGGCCTGCGGAAGGCGGTGGTTGGGCTGGGTGACACGTGACTCGACTGTCCTGACGAGAAGTCGTCCTCGCTGGAGGTCAAGTTCTCATTGGAGCTGCAGTCAGGCGTGTAGCCACCACCTCCTCCACCAACATCTTCCAAGCTCCCAGGTGAGTAGGACCTCCTCGGCCAGGTGAGGTGATGGTCATCATTGCTGGCATGCTCTCGCATCGTGACCCGAACATCACTGCTTTCATTGGTCACATAAACCCCACTGTATGACTGAAAATCTGACGGATGCCATGGTGGAGGTGGCGGCTTGTTGCCATTGGGCCGAGCAGTGCCATCTCTGTTGTACCGAGGGCTGGGTTCTCCGTCTTCACATTCAGCATCATAGCCACAAGTGCTCTCGCTGGATCGGCCCCTACAGACAGGTCTGGGTCGCAGGTCACCGGCAACCGTGGCTAAGTTGCCTGGCAGGGAATGGAGGGACCGCTTGCGCTCCATTTGCACGGCCTGTGTGCCAAGGGAACTGATCTTGTCCGAGACATCGCGATCATTCACTCGCACCAGGCCCTTATCATGATGGAATTCCATGTTGGCGTAGAAAGGCTTGTCCTGGCCTCCCCTTCCATCTCCGGCGGAGTGCGAGTTGGCTCGTTTGATCCGCTCAAAGTTGGAGCGCAAAGCGGCTACCCCGAGTCCCATCCCTGGTTTGTCCTTGGGACATGGGTCGGATGGGAGCTCCTTGTCAGGGGGAGGATGCGGCCTGCGAGGAGAGACCCCTCCCCTCTGTTTCGATGGCGAAAGCCCATCTGTCTCACTGCCTTGCCCTAGCTGGTGGGGCTCAAAAGCCGACTGCAGTTCCAGTCCATCTCCATGCGAGGCGGATTTCCTGGCTGGAGGAGGCCGCGGTTTCGGCCTGGCTTCTCCTACAGGCTGGAATCTGGTGCGATCCCCCTGACTAGGCTCCTGCGTTTGTGAGTGCTGCGGGTCAGCTCCAACGGCTTGAGCATCCCCCTCAGCCATCTGTGCCTTCCTGAAGCCCCACCGCTGCCTGTCATAACTTTTCCTCTCTTTAGCCAACAGCGTCTGGAGGTAGATCATGCGGAAACGCTCTTTGTTCACCTCCAGCTCCAGCCGCCTAATAGACACCTTGCACTTCTCCAGTTCCTGCTCGATGCCTCCGACGGACCTCAGCTCCATCTTCGGTGGTTCGGACTCGGGAAACTGGGCCTTCCAGGCCTCGATAAATCCCACAGGCTCGACCATCATGGAGAAGTTCCGTAGGCTGAAACGGTCCACGTACGCAAGGTCGACGCGGTCACTTGGAAGCGAGTTACACGAAACTTAATTGGCAAAACTCAACAGTAGGTATAAAACCTGGGATAAATCAGAGATTGTTCAAAATTCTCCCAAGGGTTGTCCTCGGAAATCTGGATTTCTGCTCTGAACCTGGTTTCTCCTAGAACAAACCGTGCATCAACGCACACAGGGGAGGGAAACAACGGGAAAGCTGGCATACTCCCATGCATCCTTCTTCCAGGAGCTCAGCAGAGGACCACAGCACAATGACAGCATCTGGACACGACCAAATAAACCCCCAGGACGCTGTTAGACAGGATTAACCCGTGATTTCCAAGCACCACTATCCTCCTTTAGTTCATCCTGGTGGAAAGTTTAGTCGTGGTCCGGCTTCTATTGATGCTGCGACGCCGTTTTTCCATCATCCCCTCCACCATCACCATCATCTCCAAAGCTCTTTTGTGTTCCGACGTCTGAACCTGATAATAAAATAAAAAATAAAAAATAAACAAAAAAACACCCCAAGAAAGAGAAATAAGCAGTGAGAGACCTTTCTTATGCGTGAGACAGACTCCGGACCTTGTTGTCTTGCCACATACGACACGGTAGTAAAATCCAGGGCGATATTTGCCCGTTTTCTTCTCACGCGCTTTAATTAGTCGGGAGATTTGTGCGCCTGAGATACTGGTCGCTACGCAGCAGCGCTCCTGTCTGAAAAGCAGAAGGGCGGGGCTTGGACAGGAAAAGGCGGGGTCAGGGAGTGTGATTGACAGAGGGAAGTCCTAGGGAGGGGCTGTGCGACATGATGGTCATTTAACTGGATAAAGCATGTTCGTCCTAGATGACGAGCGGGGCAGATTTTAATTTAGACCCTTAGTATGAGGGACGTGGTGTGTTTATTCTCCTTTAAATAATTTATTAAAAACAAAAAACAAAACAAAACAAAACACACACACACACACACACACACACACATAAAAAAAAAACCTAGATAGATAGATAGATAGATAGAACTTTAATAATCCCTAGGGAAGGTTCCTCTGGAAAATTTGGTAAATACCTGTATTTTTATTATTATTATTATTATTGTTGTTGTTGTTGTTTTGTTGTTGTTGTTGCTGTTAATAATAATAATAATAATAATAATAATAATAATAATAATTTTTTTAAGGAGACATTTTCTTTATGGGTCTTTATGATTCTTTATGGTCATTATGGTTATAGGTACGAAATAGTTATCCTGTCAAAAACCTGGCTAAAAATCTGATGAGTAAAAGTGTGAAAGATCATATCATTCAGATAGATAGATATTATATATATATATAAATTATAACCTAACAATGGTAAGCTTTCTACATCAATATACAAACCTATTATCAATCATAAATCAAATTTAATAATATTAAGTAAAGTCATTAACAGTGGAACATTAATAGTTCTTAAGTTTTTGTGCCACAAAAGTTTTGATCGCACAAAGCTACAGAAGTCAATTCGACATCTGTTTCATGAAAAACCCGAGGTCTATTTCTTATCTTTGGCGCCCCCGTGTGTCTATTTGAAGCATTGCAAGAAAAGTCGAAGAGCTTTTTTGTTTACTTGATTTAAAAAGTACAGTATGTGTATACTGTATATTCATTTAGGCTTGTAGAAATGACAACTCACAATGATTTAGAATTGAATGCTTAAAATCATCTTGTTCATCGAGTAGGTTAAATTTTATGTTTGATCTAATTCCAATTTAATCCAGACTTCAGTAACTGTAAAAAGACAGCCAATGAACAATGTTTGTTTTAAAAGGGCCTAACGACCATTTTAAATTAAAAATGCATTCTATGGGTCGAAATTTCAGGAATGAATACGCAAAATATTATTGTACATATTTAAGTCATGTGCTTTAGATTTTAATAGCTTCATTACACGAAAGTGGCTAAGACATGTTTCCCTGATACCATGCACCATTTTCTCAAAGCTATAAACACAAATCCAAAGCTGTCCACACAATCTGGAAACTTCAAACTCCTATGGCAAAACCATTGACTCACGAACAAGTTATCTCTTATCTAAACCTAACTTTGTCCTCAGACGGCACACACACACCGCATGATTTGTTGTTTATTCAATCCAAGCTTCTGATTTGTGTGTGCATGATTTTTGCGTTGCAGTGTTTACACCTGCAGAATTGTGTGTTAATGGAGTTCAGGTTTGGATGAACAAGGTTAAATGTATCGAGTGCTACGGCTTTCTGATCGAGCACATCGTGTAAGCAATCCAAAATGGAGGGTTTGTTTCGAAGGTTTTCAAAAAAAAAAAAAAAACATTCAACAAGTCTGAAGCATGTGTCCAAACAATGGTTTTTTTGTGTATAAAGTTTTGGGAAACGGTTCTTTCCTTTTTGGTAGCCAAAGAAATGGCTTCAAATATTTGGCTCGTAGAATTAGTTTTAGTGTCCAAATGATTGACCAAAGAGGGGGAGGGAAAAAACAAAACAAAAACTGTAATAAAATATCTGTGTCGAGAAAGTCCATTTTTTTCTATAAATAATATTTGCAAAAAATACATTTATTATGCTCATACATAACATTTGCACAAAGAGAACAAAATTCCAAACAGAAATGTGTGTTCATAAAATCAACCTGGTGAGTTTATTTGTAAAATGATGTCCATCATATATCATACCATTGAGCACCGATGTACACAGCAAATACTATAGAAATATAAATAAAATTGCTTAGCTACTTACAACAGAAGGCATGCATTTTACTATATATTATACATATGTATACTGTATATAAAACTGACATTTTACACGGTTTAAAAAAAAAAAAAAAGAAAGAAAACAATTCAACATATTTAGATGTAGTCTATTCTGACAAATTGATTGCAAGGCAGCATGATGTGGAATGGTGGACCATTTGCTCTTCCATACAAAATAGAGGAGGAAGGATGCTGGATGCCCCAGCCTGCACACAGTTTATCGCTCTCCTCTACAATGCAAAGAGAAATCACAGTTGTCCGTTCAGCCTTTGTTATTCATTTGCTCCATCAGTAAAGAACAGTTCTTCTTGCCGGTCAGCCCAAGGATCATGCAGCGTACAACGTGGAAGAGGGAATGCCACATGCACAAAGAGGAGCGTCCAGTTTCCGCCCCAGAACAAGCTGGAGGGAGACGGGAACGTCTCACAAGGCGCAAGCTGTGAAAAGAAGAGCAGAAGAGTGGGAGGATGAGCTTGAGATTTAAGCCAGCCATCAGTGACCTCAAGCATGACCAAAAAAAAAAAAACTATGCAGAAAAGACAATGTACATGCCATTTCATCAAGTCATCCCTAAAATTCTTTCAAACTGAACATATGTGGAGTTTGTGCCATGATATGGAGATTTGAGGATTTAAAAAAAATACCTAGGAACGATCATTTTTAAAGGAGTAGTATGTAACCAGAAGGTGCAAATAAAGATATTAGGAGTGCCCTACATATCCATAATGAGTCATGTTTTAAAGAACAGCAGACTGAGCTACTCTGTAGCTCACATTTTATTATTATTATTTTTTTTTTTGTAAATTGTACGATTATTACATGCCATTTAAACATTCCAAACCTGCCCTTTAAAGCTTGAGCACAGACAGAAATGAGAAAGTTGATGGCCAGCAGCCAGAGGAAGGTTTATGAGATCTGGTAGGGAAGGCATTCATTTGAGAAACTCTAGTAAGATTCGTCCTCTGGTACCAGGCACTTTATTTATGTCCTACATAAATCATACTGGACATGAAGGACATGTTAACAGGAGGCTATAGGCTAATTTGTCAGGGTTGGCTTTAAAAGTCATGCACATGTGGAGCATTATTATAGGACGTAAATAAATATTTCATTTGTTAGCTCAAATCGCTTCCTGAACACACGATGGAAACAAGTTTTTAAGGGTTTCATGGGAAATTATACCACGGCACTGCTGGATTATCAACTGCCTTTGGACACAGGTGAACAACATTTCATTAAGGTGAAAATGTTCTGCTCTGTTCTTGAAAAACAAATGGCAAACTTTTGTCATAAGAGAAACGGCGCCATCGAGGTAACATGTCTTTAAAACTGCTAGAAACGATAAACATGTTGCCAAGGGAGAAAAAAAAAAGTTTTAGGGATCACTTATCAATAGGAAGATGTTTGTGCTGTGGTATAAAAGGAATAAAACACTTCAGGACATACTGTTATAGGAACATAATCTACTTCAGGGTGGTAACTGGAACTCTACCTCTCGTCAGCCTGCACCGCACCACCCGGTTTTTGATTATTTTTCTATAACAATACACCCCCAACATACATTAGCTTAGTAGCGTGGTTAATATTAATAAACATGTTAATAATACTCACTCAGTGAAGGGGACGCCCACTGAAGGCATAAGGGAAGGGAAAAGCAGAGTTGTTAGATACCAACACTGGCATTGCCACTCAGATGGCACAGTAACATGCTTCAAGTGGCATGTCATAACGACAGCGTTTCACAAACAAGGATTAGATCACTAAACACTCCGTGATCCCTGATGGAAAAACTGACACGGGTAAATCAAGTACACGTGTTATGTACAAACCGAAGGGTCCCGCAGTTAGCACGAACTCTTTAGCTTGTGCTTGCCTGGTGAAACATTAACTTCTTATTGTATGTACATTATTTCAAGTATAATTGCTCATGTAACTCTACATACATATATTTATATATATACTATGTATAATAAAAAAAAAATTAAAAAAAAACAAAAACACACACACACACACAAAAGCCAGTAAAATAAACACACACGCAGGATTTTTTTTTTTTAATTCAAATGGTCCATGAGTGTATTTTCTTAAAGTAGCAAAAAAAAAATAATAATAATAAAAAAAAAAGGGGGGGGGGGGGGAGTGAAACATTTTGGTTTTGCATCATAAAATCCACGTTCTAAATGCGTTATGTATGTGAATAAACCTATCCTGTTAACATTATTTTGTTTCCTTGTCCGACCCTACGCCACGCCGTCGATGGCGGCATTTACATCCCTGACTCCCCCACCCCACCCCGCCTCAAAACACTTCGAAATTAAGTTAATACACGTGAAATCAATTATAAAATACAAAAGAAAATACATCCATAAATGAAAACAAATAAACAAACGGAACCAAAAAATAATCATCAGGGACAGGATGACTTGATGTATGGTGGGGTTTTCTTTTTTTTCTGCACAAGCCAAGAGGGGCACACCTCAAAGCAACAAGGTCATACACAGGATGTGTAAAGCTCAGTGAGGCGAGAAACTAATCAAGACTGTATTGAGGTAGCTGTGCTCTGCCCAGTGCAGAAAAACTGGCTTTAACAATTAAGGTATTTAAAAAAAAAATCTGAATAATGAGGAAAACACCAAATGGAGGTTATTATTATACAAACGGGAAGACAGACAAATAAATGAAAACCTACACGTAATGCATGCAGGATACACAACATGCAGCTTCCATTTCAGGATCCGATTTAGTCGATGCGTTCACTCCCACCTGCCTATACTCCTATACTCCTGTGCCCCAACTCTGAACAAGTCAAACATTCACACTGGACACGGTAAACAAATGTAAACAGCTTTCCTAGTCTCCTCAGCTGCGTAGGACGCTCATGCCGGATTCTGTTCTTGTACATGGCTTTTTTTTTTGTTGTTTTTGTTTTGTTTTTTTTGACAGATTTGTGCATTTTGACAAACTACCTGAATCCATTTGACTTGAAATGCATCCTTACAGCGGAATGAAAAACTACTTGCCTCTGTGTGTTATGGCTTTATGGAAAATATCCAGGAAGGGAAGGAAGGGAAAAAAAAAAAAGGAAAAAAAATCATCATCTGCTGCCTAAACTTAAGCCCTCGTTAAGTCACGTCAGTGGATTCCTTTTAATACGGACCAAAAAAAAAAAAACTGTATAAAATAGTGTTCAAACTTGGTACAGTCATAGAGCTTTTCTTCAAGCGCTGAAAGGGAGGACACACCAAAAAAAAAATCAAGACAATGAATTTAGTATTTCTACTGTTTGAAATGCAAAATACTTAAAAAGGGGGCAAAAAAATAAGGTGAAATAACAAAAATGACTGTCTTAAGACCAAACCAGCAGAACATCCACAGATGTGGGAATATTATTAATAATAATAATAATAAGAAGAAGAAGAAGAATGGTCATTAATACTTAAAGATTTCAGCTCTATGTGGTCCCCTCCATACCCGCTAGACATGGTTTTAAAAAAAATTTGTTACATTATATTATTGTTATGCTCGTGTTAACGCAGTCCTCCTCGTGCACGTTCGCCGGTGCACAGGCACACTCGACACTCATACATACACACACACACACATTCTTTCTATCTACACACTGAGTGATGGGAAAGGGAGAAGGGGGGGAAGGGGTGGGGTGGGGGTTTGTGTTTCTGTGCTCAGATGAGTCAAGACCCGAACATTTCAGCCAGGTTAGTGTCGATGCTGTAGATCCAGAGCACCAGGGGGAGTGAGAGAGCCACGAACGGCCAGGAGATGCCCTCGGTGCAAGCGCTGAGCGAGCACGACTTCCCCGTGGGCGTGTCCAATTCTTTACCGGGTTCGAGGTAATTCCTGGCTGCGAATTTCAGCACCTCGTCCAGCAGGATGACGGGCAGCGAGATCTTCAGCACCATCAGCCACTGGGTTACGTTCAGTGGCGTGATCTGAAAGATCATCTGAGGACGGCAGAACGAGAGAGCAATCAAAACGGGAGCTCGAGAACACCTGGACTCGAGTGCAAATGTTTTTTTTAATGAATTCATTAAGTTAAAAGTTTTAACAACAGGTATAAAGGGTTTTGGGGTTTTTTTTGGTTATAGGCACAGGGCCAATCAAGTGCAGTGCAGGAAAGTAAAGCAAACGGCTATATTTATTTCCCTAAAGTCCATTTTGATTCATGCAAGCCAGACAAATTATGGACTCAACATTTTATTTTATAAGACACGTCTGAAAACACGTCTCAGAACCAGCCGTGCTCTCACTCATTTCTTAGATCAATCTCCGCATAGTGAAGCTCGTACCGGCAGAGGTTCCACGTAGAGGATGAGGAAGTGGAGGGACATGGAGAGGCAGATAGCGCCCAGCAGCCATACGTTCTCCCACGGGGGCATGCGCAGCAGAGACTGGTTCTCCGACACACTGAAAAACACAAACGTGTCAGATGGGAAACCTCACCAAGAGTCAGCCCCGAAATAAGCCAAGTTCTATGGGAATCTTCACGTCTGAAAAAGCCCCTGTACTCACCTGTTGAGGGCGTTGCACATCTCGATGGTGACCAGCACAGACAGGGCCATGGTCATGGGGTACGGTGATTCGAACACTGTACAATCGACACCCTGAAACTCTGGGTTCTCTGGTCCACACTGGAGGAAGTGACTCTGCAGGACGACAAGCAAGAATTTGTCATCAGTTTGCACCAAGGAATGAGTGCATATTATGCTTAAATGCACCCACTGCATATGCATGCAAACTGTCAGCACTAACCAGCTGATAGAAGTTGACTCTTGGTCCGTCTTCAGCAGCAATAAACCACCAAGCAGCAGCTCCAACTGTGGCAGCACCGACGTAGCCTACAGAGCACAGATTCAACACGGTCATCCTTCCTGTAGTTTTCTGTACCTGACGATTTATCTGAAGTTGATTACTTTCTAATAACGGCATGCTTGAAGTGTTTTAATCCCCCTATACCACAACCGTTTCCCCACGGTTACAGATCGAAATTCGAAATTTCAACGCCACCAAGGAATAACTGTTGCTTTATCCCCATTATATCACATCACTTCATTATAGAATTTTACAACAATTCTGGGCATGAAACATGCCTTATAAACCTGGGGGCGAGGAGGCGTTATATTTGTTTCTCTACAATTCATTAAAGGGGGGTACAAAGACATCTAATCCATGCTATCGCCTTGGGGCTCGTTGTTAAACGTGATATCGCATGCACTCACAGCCAATAGCCAGGTATCGGAAGAAGAGCCAGCCAGAAATGAGGGGTTCCTTGGCGTTACGGGGAGGTTTGCTCATGATGTCCAAATCAGGAGGGTTGAAGCCAAGAGCTGTAGCAGGAAGACCGTCTGTCACCAGGTTAACCCACAGCAACTGCACCGGGATCAGGGCCTCCGGGAATCCCAAAGCGGCAGTCAGGAAAATGCTGTAGTCACACAGAAGGAGTTCTCACGGTCACACTTCTACAGCATGACAGGGTCTCTAAGGCTCGGGGGACAAAACGGTCATCAGATCTTACCAGACCACCTCTCCCACGTTGGAGGAAATGAGATAGCGGATGAACTGCTTCATGTTGTTGTAGATGGCTCGGCCCTCCTCCACGGCCGCTACGATGGTCGCAAAGTTATCGTCGGCCAGCACCATCTCCGAGGCCGTCTTCGCCACAGCTGTGCCCGAGCCCATCGCAATGCCTATCTCTGCCTTCTTCAGTGCAGGAGCATCATTTACACCATCGCCAGTCTGAAGCAAAGAAATAGGAGGATTATAAAACTCTGGGGTCTAGCTGCAGGAAGTAATACAGAGGAATATCTAACACTAATTAGTACACGGAATTAAAACAGGACCCGTTACCATAGCCGTGATCTCATCGTAGGATTGTAGGTACTCCACAATCTTGGATTTGTGTGAAGGCTCGACACGGGCGAAGCAGCGAGCACTGAGCACGGCTTCGCGCTGAGCTGAAGGCGACAGGTCATCGAACTCGCGGCCTGTGAAGGCCATGCGCGAGACGTCATCGTTCTCGTTGAAGATACCGATGCGCCTGCAGATGGCCACGGCCGTGCCCTTGTTGTCGCCGGTGATCATGATGACCCGGATGCCCGCCAGGCGGCACAGCTTGATGGAGGCGGCCACCTCAGCCCTGGGAGGGTCCAGCATGCCCACACAACCCACGAACGTCAGATCAGTCTGCAAAGGTACGGGGGAAAACGCCACATGAGTGATCATCAGCTGTACGGGTTTGAAGACTTTTCTAAAAATGTTTAATTTAGCAAAACAGCATGGCTGTACCAGAGTTTTAAAGAACCAGATCTTTTGCCTCCCTTCACTGTAGCGCTTTATCAATGAGGGGAGACGAGCACAACTCTTTGCTTTTCATTAACACGGGGGCAGGCATGGCATATTCAGAACGCTCGACACATCGGATGTAAAAGGGTCTTTATATTATTTATAGCACAAAACATGCTGAGGTCATTCTCCATAGTAACCAACGAAATTTTAGAGATGGGGAGAAAATAAAAGAGTAGGTGGTGAGTGAGAGCCCCCTGGTGGTGGAAAAATGAAAAGAAAAAAAGAAAAGAAAAACAGTTTGATGGTACATACTTAACGTTCACCGACATTTCTGAACATTTAAATTTGACAATAACTTCCAAAATCAAAAAAGCTGTAATTCAGTCTGCATTAAATGTGCAAAGGATAATTTCTCATTACTTTTTCAACGTCACCAAGGCTTTTTCATATGGTTAGGTTTCTGACCTCATACTCGACAAAGCAAGACGAATCCTCCAGTCGAAGTTCCTCCTTGCTGATCGGATTGTCCCGTGTGGCCAGGGCCAGGCAACGCAACGTGTCCCGTCCTGTCCCATACTCACGGATCACGGACAGGATCTTCTCCTTGATGCCTGGAGTCAGAGGGACCTTACTGCTCCCCACACGGATGTGTGTACACCTGTCGATCACTCCCTCTGGAGCACCCTTCGCAAACACAAACCAAATACATCACCATTACACAGCAACTGAATAGCGAATACGCAACATCTAACACAGCGTTCCTCCAAGATCAACACGTTTCCAGGGTCAAAACAATCCAAGGTCAGGATAGGGCCAGTCCCTCCTGGCAGGTAAGGCTCTAATGGAATGGTTCTCCACTCCACCTAATCGGACCAGTCGTGCCCATCAGGCTTCAGTTCGGCTCATGATGGCAATTATTATAATATTAACAGTAAAACATAAAATATCTTTTGCACACAAACTGATTGTTGTTCTATGTTGCATTTGTTTTCGTTTAATAATAATATATAATAAAAAAAGAAGCGAATAGGGGTCATACAAAAAAAAAAAATAAAACGAAATAAAAAAAAGTTCGACCTTCTGATGCACTGATTACACAGCAATGTGAAAAGAATTCCCAGCAGCACCCCACCGGGTGTCTTCATTAATTTAAAATAGACAGAATTAGAGGTCAAGCAAATGATTGGGAAACAACGGGGATGCGTTTCTGAGATTGATGTCATTAAAAAAAAAAAGGGGGGGGGGGGGGGGG
>JAQMCW010000011.1:18060072-18072795 GCA_030068335.1 Chrysichthys cranchii
TGGCACAGTTTGGTTAGTTGAATATTGACTGGGATTCAGGATCCAAATGATACAGCTGCATGTTTTCCAGTGCTTTGGAAAATTTGGGTCTGATATTAAGGCTTATCAGCTAGTGAGGTTATTACTGCTGTTATTACTGAACATCTATTTTATTTAGGTGTAATTTTTCACTCAGGTTAAAACAGTACCTCTCATGAAGGTATCTTAGACACCCTTATTATTCTCTGGCTTGTGTTAGTTATATAATAATTTGACACTGAGGTCTGTGTTTCAGCTTATTCATCAGTGGGATTGCAGCGACTTTTAAAATAATTCTGTAGACCAAATCTACAGCTACAAATTGAAAAATGTTTTGGTTCAAATTTTGGTCCAAATTGAGTTTTTTTTTTTCTCTATCTGCCAGAAATATGCGTTGACACCTCAGCTTTAAGAAACTAGTAATACAGTAGTGCCTCGTCCTTCGCGGGGGTTACTTTACAAAACTTTCTGCGAAAGATGAAAATCCATGATACACGGACGCCACCCCCAAATCCCTTTTTTTAAAAAAATAGTTTAACCCCTAAATAATCCTCCTACACTCTTTAAACACTTCCTAGACACAATTAAACACATAAAGAAAACATTTGCAAGCATATAGCGAGGTGAATTTTGTGTCGAATTCAAATAGAAACTGGGATTTGGTGAATGCTGGGTGCTTCTCCCCGACCGTAGGCATCGTAGCCAGTAGCCAATCACAACCAAGGTTAAATAAATAGAGCATTCTGATTGGCCAGACTCGTTCCTCCAGCCAAATTTTTTTTTTCTTCAGTATCCCCTCACCGCGTTTTCATAAACATGCTATGTGTCCTTTGTCTCTTGTGGAAATATGATATAGACTGAACTGTATTTTATATATTATTAATATTTTACTCCTTTTTATGCGCAAACAAATTTGATACATTCTAAAGAAAAATCCGCCGGGGACACGAAATGTGAACGGCGATATAGCGGGGGATTACCGTATTATGTAGATATATTTTTTGTTTAATTTACAGTCTGCAAATATCATTTTGGGTGAGGACGCTGTCTGAATAAAAACGCTGAAAACCGAACTAAGTTGATGTATAGCTGTGTAGCGCAGCAAAACCGCACATAAACAAGATCAAGTCAGCGTGTAATCAAATACCGGCTTTCGAAACGTCTGAGATACTCCTGCATCTTCAAATCACGTTGATCATAACATAGGAGAGCTCTTGTGCACGCTGTCGAAGATGGCATCGGACAAAGTTCGCAAAGGTTTAATAAAAAGACAAAAAATTTAGCCGACAGAAGTTCAGCATGTATAAATGGAAAAAGATTTACTTAAAAAAATTTAAAAAATAGTTTGCTGTAGAGGTTGTGTATACTGTATTATTATTTTTTATCTATCTATCTATCTATCTATCTATCTATCTATCTATCTATCTATCTATTTATTTATTTAAATAAAACACTTATGAAAATATATTTATCAAGATTATATGTAATTCTATATGCACTTTGGCCAGGTGTGCACAAACTTTTGCATACAACTGTACATACATACATAAATTGCTGGTTTTTGCAGCTCTGTCTTCCCCGAAGCTGAGGCCTGTCCGGGCAGGACGTAAAATCGAAGAGCGTTACGCCGACGAAGAGGACGCCGACGCCGACGATGTCGTCGATGAGGACGACGATGACGAAGATTACAAGCCCGATGGGAGTGAAAATGAAATGGAGACAGAAATACTCGATTACATGTAAACTACAATCGTGGATGTATTAAGCTTATGAAGTTGACTTAAGTTACTTGGATGTTGAATGTAGAAAATGTAGGTTTTATAAAAGAAATAAAAGTCTTTTGTAAAATAATTGTTTGTTCAAAGGCTTTAAAAAAAAAAAAATGACCTGAATTTCTTCGTAGTCATTACATGGATATAAATGAAGGGGTATTATATATCTGAGCACTCATGCATGCTGGGAATCCTGGCTTATTATGAAAGAGAAATCATTTTAGAAAGGCAGCAGGTGTTTGTTTTAGAGAGGCAGAGACACAGGTGTAAGCTGGCAGGACTTTTAGTTCCTCCAGTTTCGGGGTTATACCGCACCTTTTCATGGCTACCAGTATTCCCAGGCTTTCTTTGATGAATGTCGTCATTCCTGTTATTTGACTTGGAGCTCACTTGGAAATTGCAACACTGCAAGCATACTCAGTTGGACCTGGGACCGTCTTCATGCTGAAAGAGCAAAGATATTTGCTTCCCAGATTTTTTTTTATTTATTTATTTTTTTTTTAAAACCATGAGTACTAAAGATACGGCAACACATGTTGGCCCTTGAAATAAAAATAGCCTTAAGCAAATTTAGCTGAGCAGAGATATGAGTAGATCAGTACATATATAAGGCAAAAGAAGCGTCCATGGTTTTACAGCGGTGTCAAGTGGGTGAAAATGGCTGCGTTGGGAATTTTAGTGGTGTTAGGGCTTTTTATGAGCGCTGCAAATGCATCTTCGGTAAGTTGATATATTTACAGAGGATGATACGTATGTGACCTTGAATGAAATTTGGCTTGATTTAACTTTGTGTTAAAAAAAAAATTGCTCTCAGACCCCCCCCCCAAAAAAACCCTATTATATACAATATAATATAATATAATAAGTCCTATTGTCTCATTGCTTAAAGCTATTAAAATGACATTAAAACGCATTTTGCTTTACACTGAGCTATTCATGACTCATCTGACCACAGCTCATATTCTTGTCTCCTGTCGTATTGTTGTCTCCAAAATGGTGTGTGTGTCCCACAGCTGGGAGTTGTATACACAGAGGGCGGCATGGTTGAGGGGAAGAATCATTTTGTCGGACTTTTCCGCTACATGGATGTCTTTAAGGGCATCCCGTTCGCCGCGCAGCCGGTCCGATTCCAGAAACCGACTCCTCACCCGGGCTGGAGTGGTGAGTGTGTCTGCAAATAGTACATATTTTCTAACATCAGAGTTCTGTGTCTATGTGGGTTTCCTCCAGGTTCTCCAGTTTTCTCCCACTTCCCAAAAGTGTAGTAAATTGAAAACAGTAAATTGCCCCTAGGTGAGAATGAGTATGTGTGTGTGTATGTGCTAGGTGATCCGCAACAGATTCTGTGCCTTTCAGGGTGTATTTCTTGAATTTTAGCGGATTACAAGTTTAGTTCCGTGGCCCAACTTCCTCCAGCTGTTTCTGTGCAGGTGTTTTGAAGGCCACTGACTTTCCTAAGAGGTGCCTGCAACTGAATCTGCTTCAGAGTGGAACTCGTGGCAGCGAGGACTGCCTGTACCTCAACATCTGGGTCCCGCAAGGCCGCTCAGGTGAGTATCCAATGGGCCATCAGGGCTAGGATTAATTTTCAGAACGAATGAGACATAAAAGCTGTAGAGACATAATATGTTTCTTTGTAGTTTCAACTGGCCTCCCTGTCATGGTTTACTTATTCGGTGGTGGCTTCCTGGTTGGTGGCTCTCAGGGTGCTAACTTCTTGGATAACTACCTGTACAGCGGGGAAGAGATTGCTGACCGGGGAAACGTCATCGTGGTGACTGTGAACTATCGTGTTGGGGCGCTTGGATTTCTCAGTACTGGAGATTCGGATTTGCCCGGTGAGACTCATAACCTTGATACAGTACCTGGTTGCCTGCTTTTATACATCACTTATACATCCAGTCCACTCATTCGATCGGATGAGCGGTGTTTCAAGAGTGCCGATTTTTGTTGTAGACATAATAAAGACACTATATATTTCCCACCACAATGATTCTTTCAAATAATGGTGATATTTGTAATGGGAATGTATTTTTTTCTCCTCTGTGGACCTCACAAAAATTCTTTCAAATCTACCAAAAGAGCCTTGTGCTGCTACTCAGATTGCATTATAGTAATGTACCAGGCACATCAATATAAAGCTGTGACTTGCCTTGCAGCTGGCACTATTATTACATCTGCTGTTATAGGAAATGAATCAACAGCTTCTGCCCAATCAGAATCAAGAATTCAACAGCACAGCGCAATCGTCCATAAAAGCCCATTTAAAGCAACCAGGATTGGTCTGCTTCCTAAAGAAATGAATCATTTATGAAAAATATTTGCATGACGTTATGACCATACCTTGGTTCTCAGGAAACTATGGCCTTTGGGATCAGCATGCTGCCATCGCCTGGGTGCACAGGAACATTAAGGCTTTCGGAGGAGATCCAAACAACATCACTATCTTTGGAGAGTCTGCCGGAGCGGCCAGTGTGAGCTTTCAGGTAGGCTTTGGATTGTTTCTCTTTTTAACCTGTATGACTGTGTGCTTTTCCTTGAAATTTGTGTTTGTGACTTGAAATTTGTGTTTGTGGACGCAGATGCTGACCCCCCACAACAAAGGCTTGGTGCGCAGAGCTATTTCCCAGAGTGGCGTTGCTCTGTGTCCATGGGCTGTTAACAGAAATCCTAGAGCCTTTGCTGAAGAGGTAACCATGCTAATATACCAACGTATAGGAAGAATCAATAGGGCCTATAACAGAATATCCTGGTATATTATATCGATCTTTGTTATTTTTATCCTAATTTCTTGGATTAGAAGCTATAGAGCACTGGGTGGCACGTTGGTTCAGTGTTTAGCACAGCAAGAAGGTCCTGGGTTCGATCCCCAGGGTCGACCTGGGTGCCTTTCTGTGTGGAGTTTGCATGTTCTTACTGGGCCCGTGTGGGTTTCCTCCAGGTACTCCTGTTTCCTCCCACCGTCCAAAGACATGCACATTAGGCGGATTGGCTATTCTAAATTCCCCATAGGTGTGAGTGTGTGTGTGTGTGTGTGTGTGTGTGTGTGTGTGTGTGTGTGTGTGTGAGTATGCCAACGACAGACGGCACGACATGTCGGTTGGGGTATTCCATGGTCGCATTAGATAATGACACAATACCGAGGTGGCTTGCGAGACATGCAGCCCATGTGTGATCCGGGACTAATGCTAGACGAAGAAGAAGAGAAGCTATAGAGCACTATGTGGCGAGTGATTTTGCCCCAAGGAAGAAATCGTATTCTGCAATGTTTTAGTAATGACATAATTCAGTGCTTCCCAATTATTTTCTGTTCCGCCCCCCCTTAGAAAGAAGAAAACATTTTGCGCCCCCCCAATCTTGCGGGCGGGGGGTATTTAGCGTCGGCAAAATCTTACGCCCGGGGGTGGGTGGGTGGGGGCGGGTGTTGTTGGTAGCGGCGGCCATTAATTAGTGTGTGTGTGTGCATGTGCGTGCGCACGCGCGCATGCTTGGTGCAAAAAACCTTGCCACCTACTGTAGTCGATGTGCAATTACACTTTATTCTAGTGCGGCAAAAAAAAAGCATGTTCCCTGGGGTCACACGCGCCCCTCCTGGCATCGGGCCACGCCCCCCCAGGGGGGGCACGCCCCACTATTTGAGAAGCTCTGACATAATTAGAAGTTTGCTCAGGCCTCAGGCACCACCTTACCACCTCATGTCTACAAAACATGTTGACTTTACTTTGTGCATTCACTTATTAGCTGTACCTTGGGTCAATATTTAAGATAAAATCTGCCCTGAAACACAGATGCAAATAGATCAACAATCAGGGAAAGACATATGTTAAAAAACAAATCATAAGCAAATCATTCAGATTTGGGGGATTTGTTCGAATCAGCAGTGGTATTTAGTGTATGCATCATCTCTTTCTTTTTATGAGGAAAAAAAATGTTCAATGATGATAATAATATCTTGCATGCTGGCAGGTTGCTAAGAAGGTGGGCTGCCCCACTGATCAGAGCATGGCGGCCTGTCTGAAGATGACTGACTCCGTCCAGCTAACTATTGCTGGTACTGTTAACCTGAAAGGTTCTGCAACGAGTAAGGACTTTTTCTTTTTTTTTTTAACCAAAGGCAACAGAAATGACGGCTCCTTTAAAATTGAATGAGCCTGATTTTGATCATATAATTCAGTTCCTTGGAAAGGCTTCAGGCATTATCCGGGTTTCCTTTGCGGTTTAGTGCAGAATTGAAGCAGTGTTTTAAATATTTGGACGAAACACAATCGCGGTTGGTCTGGGATATATTTTCGTATCATGTGCATCCGTAACTGATTCATGATGTCTACATATGTAAAAATCTTCCACAGAGTTCCTTTGAGACTTATTTGTCCACACGGTTCCCAATCCTGCTCCTCATTGTACCCCTGCAACGTCTGTTTTGTACACATTGAAGTCTCCTTCGTTCCTAATTACCCGATTCAATAAACTGAGTGTCCTACGACTGGAAACCCAACAAATGATGTTTTTAATCCAGGAGGTAGGATTGTGATAAAGTGTTAAGAGATTTATGTTGCCATGATTAAGGGTGAAAATCCTCTTTTAGACCCCATTGTGAAGAACCTGGCCCTCTCTCCGGTGATTGACGGCGATTTCCTCCCCTCCGACCCCAGCACCCTGTTCGGTAATGCAGCTGACATCGACTATATCGCTGGAGTTAACGACATGGACGGCCACTTCTTCACTGGCTTTGATATCCCTTCTGTTAACCAGCCTCTCCAGGGCACACCTATGTAAGGAACGCTTTCTCCCTCTATATGGTTCTGGTCGTCAAACTTTATATGTGCTGTGTTAGACGAATAGATCAGTGAATCCTCTGAAAATGCTTGGAGGACGTGGAGGGGATTCTGTACAGGCTTCCTCAAGGGTTGTTTGGAAATTTAAGGGTCCTTACGTTGTTAAATCGCTTCATATGAGAGCGCTCTCTCACTCTCTCGTAAGAAAACAGCGTTATAGATTTCTGCATGGAACTTTGAAGGGTTTAGACGGACAAACCAGAAAAATCAAGATTTAACCAGATTTTAGTAAAAGTTAAACAGTGGGATATGTAAGGAATGAAACACTTTAGGGAAATATTCAACACCACGGTGCCGTGATGCATCTCCACACCAGAGTTGTTGTTAAAAAATTATCCGTCATTTTAAAAAAATCCTCGCATTGAATGTTGTATGAAACGAGTTATCTCATCACTTCGATTATCCCAACTATGATTTATTCCCTCCTTCACTTTCTCCTAACTAAAAAAAAAGTTTCCTCTGGTTGAAAACGTAAACGTAAAAAAGGAACGACTTCCCCTCGAAATGGTACAAAGTGCTCGCTCGCACTAGAGACTCCTTCCACCAATAATTCAAAATAAAACCAATAAATAAACCTCTTTCCTGCCCCATAGCAGTGATTTTAGTTTTATTTTCATTTATTTTTCGTCGTAGCTTATGTGGGGCATCCACCCCACGAGTCAGAGCTATCACTATAGAAACACCCCTGTATTCCTTGCATTTTTTCCCCCTCCACACAGTGAGGAAGTCAAATCCCTCCTGACAGCTTTCACCAGTGAAAAAGGTCTGCAAGCTTCAGCAGCAGCTTACGATCAGTACACCGCTCACTGGGGAAGTAATCCTGGCAAGGACGACATCAAAAAGACAGTAGTGGAAATCGAGACTGACTACGTCTTCCTGGTGCCAACACAGACGTCTCTGTACCTACATGCCAAACATGCCAAGTGGGTGAATCTTCATCATTAACAAAGTAAATGAAACCTCTGGGTTCCCTTTGGCTTTAAACTCGGAGCAGCAGTACGCCGTGGCCAATCGGACATGTTTTCTAATGTTGCAAGATTCCAACACAAGGCTTTCCTCGACTTACTATTAAATGACCTGGTCATTCAAAATACCCTGTATGACTTTATACCTTTACAGACATGCTCACTTTATTCTGCTCTCAGGAATATTATTCTTTTCTCCTTTCAGGACGGGCCGTACTTATTCATACCTGTTCTCAGAGCCCAACCGGCTGCCTGTGTATCCCAGTTGGATGGGGGCTGACCATGCTGATGACTTGCAGTATGTGTTTGGGAAGCCTTTCACCACTCCCCTGGGCTATCTGCCCAGACATCGCAGAGTCTCCAAATACATGATCGCTTACTGGACCAACTTCGCCAAGACTGGGTAATACGCTTACCTGCACATGAGCCTGAAATAGATCATAGCTCATACTTGTTTCGTAATTGTGTTATTTACGATATTATAAAGTTTGTTAGCAGTAATGCACTAGCTAACTAGCTAGCCCCATATGTTATTACCTTATGCTAGCTACCATTTTTTCTTTAGCTTCTTCAATAAGGTTTCTGAGTGACAAAATCATGAGACTGGAAATCTCAGTTGAGCTGCTTCTTATGCCCTGTTTTTTGCCCTGCTCAGTGATCCCAACATCGGTGAGTCGAAGGTGCCTGTAGCCTGGCCCAAGTTTACTGAAGGCCACAAGTATGTAGACATCAATGAAGGCACGGGGAAGAACTCCATCAAGCAGCAACTGAGAGCTCGCTATGTCTACTTCTGGAGTGACACCTACATGAGTTTCCCCAACGTCAACTGAAAGTCTCCATAGCTCTGTCACCAGTCATTGCTGTTATTCCACATCCTGCAGACATATCAGCAATTACCTAACTGTGTTCAATAAACCAAAGTGTCTGCATTTTTATTTGTTCTTTTTGTTTTGCCTTTTATAAAGATGTCTCAAATTATGAGTGCGTTTAGAGTGAGCGTAATTCAAAAATTGGTTCACAGAAAAAGGACAGGGATGGGGGTAACTGACACTTGATACCGGCCTCCACAACAGTCTTTTTTTTACCTTCACTTAAATAAAATTATATTGATTTTTGTTGACCAACTTGCTTTCAAAATGCTGAGTAAACAGAAAATGCTAATATTTACATTAGGGATTCTTCATTGGTTCTTGGGGTAGTTAAGGCCTTTTAGATTTCTATATAGTTTAGATATACTTACTGTACAACTCTCTCTTGTAGGAATACACACTGATACAAGCAAAAATCCAGGGCAATATTTAGCTACACAATATATTAACATGTATTAATCTGTTTTTCTTTTTAGCACGAAGTTGGAAGTTGCTCGTGCTTTCATTTGTGCAGTTTTGCACTTGTAGCCTCCAATAGATTTTTGCTTTAAACTTGCCGGTAAATAGAATTGATGAATGCCTAGTTGACCCTCCTAGCTTCCTCCTCACTGTGTGTGTGTGTGTGTGTGTGTGTGTGTGTGTGTGTGTGTGTGTGTGTCAACCTGCCAGTCCACACAAGCTTAACAACACACATTATTCACAGGGCTGTGCATTTCAGCTGGATTGATATTTTTGGCCTCCAAATGAGGACATGTCCAAGAAAAAGAGGGCGTCTTGTCACTCTCGTCACTCTCTAAAGAAAAAAAAGAGAGAGTTAAATATAGAATATTTTAATGGATCTGTGTGGAGAATATTGTAGCCCCAGTTATCACTACATCTCCTTCATAAATTAAATATAGTGTTGTGACTGAAATAATAATACACACTACAATCTCCAGTGTTAAATTTAGACTTTCAGTGATCACAGTTTGAGTCCAATATGTTTAATAGTTTAAGAGATATGCTTTGGTTTTTCAAATGGGCATTCTTGTAATTATAAAAGTACATCAGACTTGTGTTGCTATAGATTAAATCGCAGTCATCATCTCATGGTCACTTTCCTAATCCAGATTTCCACACAAATGCTCAAAGTGTTAGAATATTCCATTCCTGAGTCCCCCACATTGCAAAGAACCATATACACACACACACACACACACACACACACACACACACACACACACACACACACACACACACTCCCAGATATCTCAAAAGTAAATAGACACCCCTCTTTACACTTTGGCTATGAAGACATGACCTGGTGCATCAAACTTGTTAATATATTATTATTGTTCATTTCAGATTACAGGATATTAATAGTTGATAGCAACTAGCCATGAGCCGAACACCAGAAGCCAAAGAGTTGTGTGATTTTCAAAGAGTTTGTCTTGTGGGTCGGTCTGAGGGTGGACTTAGCCAGGATATGATTGCACAAAACCTTGGGATTCCTCTTGTTCCAGTCAACAGAGTGATTGTACAATTCACAAGCAAAGGAAAGGAATCAACAGCATCCCGCTCAGGTCGACCTGGACCCTCGGACAGGGGTCTTCAGGCTGTCGAGCGGATTGGTGAAAAAAAATCCTCGTTGTAATGCCAATGATGTTGCAGAGCGACTCCAAGTGAGTCGGAGTACTTCTGTGAGGGATCTCCATCAACTTGACTACTGTGGCAGAGCTAACCCTATCTATAAAGGGTTATGGACCAGCACTCTAAAAGTCAATTAACCCTGCAAAACCCACACCACCTTCCTTCTCATAATAGCAACAACACCTCCACTGGCTAAAATAATACCCCAGACTCAGTGAACCCAAAAACGTGTGTGTGTGTGTGTGTGTGTGTGTGTGTGCGTGTGTGTGTGTGTGGTTTTTTTTTTTAATCAACCCTTTCCAACTCCAGGTTATGCCATGGTCCTTATGACACCTCCTGGGATGTCCCCTAACGTCCACCATCCAATGAATGGGTTGAATATAAGGGTGAACTAAATAAAGTTAGGCTCAGATAGGACCTCCAGGGGTAAACCTACCACCACGTGCACTTTCCTAGGATATAAATCCATACAAAACATGTATCCTGAATGATTCCAGGTCACTGTCGAGCCAGAGGACCCCTTGGTACCTTTGTGTGTGTGTGTGTGTGTGTGTGTGTGTGTGTGTGTGTGTGTGTGTGTGTGTGTGTGTGTGTGTGTGTGTGTGGGAAGATACCTGCTGATCTTCTAAAAGCCCACCTTTTATCCTCTTGCACTGGCGACCAGGATGTAAGCATCAAACAAACACACACGAGAAACCTCGGGTGTCACCTAGGTGACGTTTCAGTGCTGGGGAAAGGCGTGGCGTGACGTCACGCCGAGAGGCACGGGCGCTTTGGAGGTAAGTGGTCCCTGCGCCAGCGTGCCCGCGTGCCATGCACTGATCGAGCCGCACCATGGAGGGCTCGCTGCTCGTCAAGGTGCTCGCCGGGGTCGCGATCGCTTTCACCGCAACCGTCCTGATGCACGTGCGCGACCCGTCCGACGTGCTGCTGGACAGCGGGTACGGTTACCCCGAGCTGTGGCGGAAAACCGGCCTGGCTGGAGCTCCGGCGCGCGCTGCCGCCTGCATCCTGGCGGGCGCTCTGCTCCTGGCTGCGGGCTGGCTCTACCGACTCCTGTTCGCTCCTCTGGAGCTCCTGAGGAGCCCGGATGACGTGGGGTACGTGGCGGAGGACGGGCGCTCCCGAGCGCGGGCGGCCAACGAGGTGCGGCGGAGGCGCAAGACCGGGGAGTTGCCTCCTGTCTACCCGAACGGCTGGTACCGGATCCTGGACTCGCACATGCTGGAGCGGGGAGACGTCAAGAGCGTGACCGTGCTGGGTACGTAATGTAGGCTGCTCTAGGTGCACGATGCGCGCGAGGGTTTCACGCACTGCGCACTCCAGCACGCGCGTCGGCAAACAGGAGGAAAACCCATAACAACCCATAAGACATCCAGGCCCGAGGTGGCATGCATCCTTATGGGGCTGGGGATAATAAAACCGTCACGGAGTCATCTCTGAGTGGGACCTGATTCATTGAATCATATACGGGTGGTTATTTTTTTTATATATAATAATAATAATAATGATGATGATGATGATTTTATTATTATTAGCAATTATTTCCCCTATGATTAGGGCATCCGTCCGTTTGGATCTGCGTGTGCGCGTGCGTGTGCGCGTGCATGTGTTTGTCTGGGGTAAAAAAAAACAAAAAACAAAAAAAAAAGCTCTCGTCAGACAGTTTTGCAAGCATGTGCTGATTTTGAGGTCACTTCAATGACTGGCTCTGGCTGGTCCAGGATTGAGTCAAAGTCAGGTGAATCGTGTGAATCATATGAATCGTATGAATCATGAAAGATGAAACCCCAGGTAGAGGTGCAAAAAAAATATTTTGAGTCAAATTTCATGGCTTTTTGGTATTTTTGCAAGAATTCTTTAGGGACACCAGGGTGATTCACTCGCTCTTCGGTTTCTGTGCAGCGCGGTGTAGGGATGGGGATCCCGACTCTTGGTACTGAGTCAGATGACGAACAGGATAAGAGCCGACTCTTTCGGATCCCAAACGACTCATTGGAATTTTTCTCTAAATCGGACACAATTTTGAGCGGTCATTGTTCTTCTTTGCTTATTATGGCTGAAGGTCTTCCGTGAAAACTTACTTTAACAACCAACCAACCAACAAACAAACAAACAAACAAACAAACAAATAGATAGATAGATAGATAGATAGATAGATAGATAGATAGATAGATAAATAAATAAATACATACATAATTTTTGGCTTAAAAAAAAGAGAAAAGTTTTCAAAATGGTAAAAGCAGCACATATGGAGTCAGAGTGAGATCTTTAGCTCTGACTGATTAAAAAATAAATAAATAAACAAAAATTCCTCACAATGTGAAGCCTAAGTGTTGGTTGCAAAAATATTTAGATGTTCCATGAAAGGTGGAACATGGTTACTGGAGTGGGCCTAATTCTTTTGTAATACCCCACTGGTACCTTGACTTATGCGCGACCCAGGTTACGACATCTCCGAGATATGAGGTTGATGCTGGGCTATTTTTTGCTTTGGGATACAACAGTTTTTTGGGATACGACATTGGCGATTTCATCACGTTTCGTGCGGCCCACCGCCATCACGCGTTCCCGTGTCCCAGTCTGCCCCAAGCCGACCTACAGATCACGTGTCGAGCTCGCTGAGTAAGCATCA
>JAQMCW010000011.1:18072895-18084915 GCA_030068335.1 Chrysichthys cranchii
GTATTCATGGACAAAATATAATTAACATCAGTTTGTGATTCAGATATTTTTTTAGGCCAGCAGAGAAGGCCTTGCAGACCCTGACGGCTCGCCACTGCTCAGTACACAGGGGATATATTTTTCTGTCTAATATAATATAATATAATATAATATAGCATTAATTGTCCAGGTCTCCGTCCCGTGGTGAAAATAATGCGATTTGTAATCACCGCAGGACATGTGGAAGAAAAAAACCTGCTTCTTTTCATCTGTGAAAGCAATCAGAGGGCGATTTGATGAATATAAGATGTGAAAGCTGTCACAAATTCCTGAGCACTAAATGATTAAGGTATAATTGTGCTGATGGAAAGCATTTCATCAAATTATCCCTTCAGCTGCAACCCATAAAAAAAAGGTCTCCACCACTTGCTGGCTGAATATCAATGAGGGAAAATGATTTAATTTTAACACGAGAACAAATGTTTAATTTAATGGCATTTTATTCCTGCATTGAGAAAAGTGCTGAAGTGCACCGTGCGCACATTAGTAGGTGCGTTAAGACCATTCGTAACCTCACCGTGTCGTGCCGAGAGGAGCCTTGATTGCGTCAAGTACGTCCATATTTGCTGCACGTGACTTTGAAAGCAAGGCCTGGCGTGTCACAGAGCGAGAGAGTGAGAGAGAGCGAGAGTGAGATGAAAACTATGAAAAGGAGAGCGAGATGAATAAAGACAGATGCAGAATTTTAAATGGGGAATGGAAGTGACAGGTAACCAGAGATGAAGAAAGCAAGAAAAGGGTGAAGAATCCAAACAGACACAGAGAAATTAGTAGAGAGACATGACGAGAGATGAAGAAAGCGCTAGAAATGGAGATGAAAGAACGCACACGAAGATGAAAGCAAGAAGGACGAAGGAAGAGAGAAAGAAAGAGAGAGTGACGGAAGGAAAGAAAAGAGAGACTGCAAGGGAAAGAGAGACAAGGAGAGAGAAAAACGAACAAAGGGAGAGACGACGAATGCAAAAGCTAGATAAAGAAAGTGAGAGAGAAAGGTCACGAAAGACATGGGCATGTACAGGTTTAAATGGAGAAAGAGCGTAAAAGCAAGAAAGCAAGTGAGAGATGGAGAAAGCAAGAAGAGATGAAGGAGGCGATAGAACTGAAGGCGGCAACAGAAGAGGCAGAAAGACAGCGACAAATGCGAGAAAGGTGAAGAAAGAGAAAGAATAGAGAGAGCAAGTGAAAGGGTGACAAAGCAAGAGAAAAAGAAACAGCATGAAACAGAGAGAGAGTAGAAGAAAGCAAGAAACGGAGGAAGAGAGTAAGGGTGAGAGAGATAAAGGAACACAAGGACGCACGATATTACTGTAAATGGAGAAACAGAAAGAAAGAGAGATGAAAGAAAGAGAAGGACGAAGAATATGAACAGAGACGGAGAGAAATAGAGAGATGAAGAAAGCGATAGAAATGGAGATGAAAGAACGCACAAGAAGATGAAAGCAAGAAGGACGAAGGAAGAGAGAAAGAAAGAGAGAGTGAGGGAAGGGAAGAAAAAAGAGTGCAAGAGAAAGAGAGATGAAGAGCGAGAGAGAGAGAAACGAACAAAGCGAGACGAAGAATGCAAAAGCTAGATAAAGAAAGTGGGAGACAGTGAGAGAGAAAGGTCACGAAAGACATGGGCATGTACAGGTTTAAACGGAGAAAGAGCGTAAAAGCAAGAACGCAAGTGAGAGATGGAGAGAAAGCAAGAAAGAGAGAAAAGCAAAAATGCATTTGGGGACAGAGAGGCGCAGAAAAAGAGATGAAGAATGCGATAGAGAAAGAGAGAGTAGAAGAAAGCAAAAAAAGGAGGAAGAAAGTGAGGGTGAGAGAGATAAAGAAACACAAGGACGCACGATATTAAATGGAGAAACAGAAAGAAAGAAAGAGAAGGACGAGGAATATGAACAGAGACGGAGAGAAATAGAGAGATGAAGAAAGCGATAGAAATGAAGTATGCACCAGAAGACGAAGGCAAGAAGGATGAAGAAAGGGACAAAAGGAAAGGGAGAGTGAGAGAGAGAGCCAGAGAAAGAGAGAGAAGAAACGATGTGAAACCAAGAGGGACAGAAATGAAAAGAGAGAGAGAGAGAGACGAAGAAAGTCAGAGAGGAAAATTGATAAAAGGAAAGAGAGAGTGAGAGAGAAAGACAAAGAAACACATAAAGATGGACAATTTTAAATGGAGAAAGAGAGTGAGGGAGAGACGAAGGGAGAGTGCATGAAGAAGAAAACAACAAAGAGATGAAGAATGCAAACTGAGACAGAAATACAGCGAGAGACCGAAGAAGGAACCCAAAAGCAATAGAAATTACGACTGCAGAGAAGAGAGAAAAAGAGAGAGAGACATGAAGAAAGTGAGAGATGAGGAAAACTAAATGGAAAGAGAGATTTTTTTTTCCACTATAAGCTTTGGCAATACTGTATTTGGAGTCATGCAAATAAGAGAGAGAAAGAGAGAGAGAGAGAGAAAGTGAGAGAGAGAGAGAGAAACAGAGAGCGAGAGAGAGAGAAACAGAGAGAGAGAGAGAAAGAGAGAAAGAAACAGAGAGAGAGAACCTCTTGATTTGACCTCTATAGAGAAGAAGGCTTTTTTCTCTCTTTATTCAGGCAGAAAAATGAAAGTGAGTTTCAAAGGTTCTGCTTGTTGGACTGTGAAGCTTATCTATAAACACACACACACACAAACACACACACGTGCACGCGCTCACACACACACACACAGACTCACATAATATATTTCACCTATTCGATATATTTCTGTAATTTATATTCCTGCCCATGTCTGCATCAGTAAACATAATAGACATCAGATCAGTGTGGAAATATGATACAGTCGACTTCAGGAGGATTATATACTGTATATATATTATATACATACACACACACACACACACACACACACACACACACACACACACACACACACACACACACACACACAACTGTGAGTGAAGAAATTGTGATCTAGACACACAGTCTCTTAAAAACAGTGTTGCGGTGCTTTGAAATGTGGAAACTCCTCTGCGTTTAAACATTTAGTATCATGCTTAATGGACTCTCTCAGTTAAGTGGTTACAGGCTGTGAAAGTATGAATTAATAAATCATGTGTTTTACTGCGCAGTGCTGCTGAGGTTTGATAATATCACTCGAGGGACAGTTCGAAGGGAATATTATTGAATTATGGTTTAAGTGGTAAGAGAGTTGTTATTGATTGAGACTTCCCTCCCAGAACTGTAGATATGCAGATATGAAGAGATACAAAGCTACAAACGCGTCACAGGTGGGTTTATGGAGAGTCAGAATGTTACTATATTACTGCATGTAAATGTTTTTATACTTGTACTATTTCTTTCCATTAACGGCCTTTTTTAAACCGAGCAACCTCATAAAATATTCCTTTTGGCAGTAGCGCATGGCGTATTCTTGAAATCATTTCTCAGCAGTGTCTTAATATTTTATTAAATAAATTTATCAACGATAAATTTTTGGTTGTATTAAGTGTGCACATGTATGCATGTCATATATAGACCTTGCCTCATTTGCATAAAGAAATGCCCGTTCCTTGTACAAGTAAGATATCTAAGAATATCAGTAATCAACTGGTAAAGATTGGTTGTCGTATCTATTGGTTGCCATCAAAGTTTCCGAATTCACCTGGAGTGTTTTACACTAAATCATAAATTGTGCATTAATTGTACTTACTGATGGCCCTGAATCCTGCGTAGTTTTTTTTTTTTTTTTTTTTTTTTTGAAGACGTTTGATCACTGGCCCACTCCTGCCCTCTTCAGGTTTCTTTGGGTGAAACACTGAAGCCTTTATGCTTTTGTTTTGTTTTGTTTTGTTAAATTGGTGACAGTAGAACTAGCCAGATTTCCAGAAGGACATCCGACCATCTCCGCTCTTGTAAGTCCCCTGCTTGCTCTTTGTGTTCTCAGGTGAGCAGGTGGCTGTGTTTCGGGGTCAGGATGGGAAGGCTTATGTGGTGGATGCTTACTGCCCTCACCTAGGGGCCAATCTGGCAGTCGGGGGCCGAGTAGTGGGCAACTGTATAGAATGCCCCTTCCATGGATGGCAGTTTCGAGGAGATGACGGGAAGTGTGTCAGGATCCCATATGCTGAAAAAGGTAAGGTAATAGATAGATGGATGGATTGAGGGTTGCATGGACTGGACTGATGAGTAAATGAATGGATGGCTTGATAGATGCTGGAATAAATGCAGAGATAGATGAGTGGATAGATGAATGAGTGTATAAGGGGGTGGCTAGATGGGTGGATAGATCAGTGGATGGATGGATGGAAGGATGGATGGACAGTGGGATGAATGGTTGTGAATGTGACTAGATGTTGCATGGATGGATGTATGGATAGATTGGTCAGTAGGTAGGTAAATGGATGGAGAAGAGGATGGATTGATCAATGGACAGGAGGACGGATGACTGGATGGATTGACTGGTGAATGAATCATCAGATACATGAATGGATGGATGAACGGAAGGACAAGGGGATGGATGGATTGTATGTACATATCTCATTTTATTTCTATTTTATTTGATCCATCCATGGGTAGATTGATGGGTGGATGGATATATCTATATATCTTGCTAGCTAGCTAGTTAGCTCAAGATGCTATAAAACTCTGTAATCCGGGTCTGCTTTCTTCTGCGTTCAGTGCCGGAGTTCGCAAAGGTGCGCTGCTGGCCGAGCTGCGAGATTAACGGACAGATCTTGGTTTGGTTCCACTGTGATGGAGAGGAACCAGGCTGGACGGTTCCTGAGCAAAAAGAGATCACCAATCAGGAGTGGGTTTACCGTGGACGCACAGAGCACTTTATTAACGCACACATAGAGGTAATGTTTCACGTTGAAAAAAATAGCATCGACAGAGCGCATCACCGATCTTTATGCGACACTTTGAATTACAAATTTCACCAGGCAGCACGAGGATAAACCTTTTTCTCCCCTAGAAATGCACATGCTTACAAGTTTATAACGGCAGGAAATGGTCCACATTGACAAACTGCGGCTCTCTATATCTATAGCTGTTATATATCTCTAATTCCCCTGAGAAAAGCAACTGAATTGAGTCGTGATGCTAGAGAGAATTTGAATTGGATTTAGGGAAGAAGAAAAAAAGAAAGGCAGAAGGATATCACGCTTCCTCAAACCTAAACCCTGGTTTAACCACCTTAGGAGATACCTGAGAACGCTGCAGACATTGCTCACTTGGCCCATCTCCACACGCCAGGTATTGTGAGTGGCGTGGACCTGCGATACACCAACAGTAAGACCTGGGAGTTCGTCCGCCATGACTGGAAGGTGAGCAAGCATTCATCTGGAGTGTCACTGCTCATCCTACACACGCCTATGCTCCATCATATGATATTAATCTATCACAGCATGCCTCGAAGACTTTTATTCCTTACATAATCCCCAGAGTGGTCATGAATTTACACGGTCAAGATTGCAGACTGGATTTCCTCAAGAGCTTAACAGGGGCTCCTTTTAAACTCAACCTTCCAGTCATTATTACTGACACCATAATTGCCTTGTTGCCATATAATGTAATTCCTGACATTTGCATAATGACTCATCGGGTCGTCTGGTACGGGATGATACAGTCACAACACTTCTAGTCTGGCGTCGTCTTGGCTCGTTCATTCATTTAAACGTCTTCACTTCTACATGTGTGTCTTCTCAGGTGGAATGGAATCCAGAGCCCGAGCCCAATAAGCACTGTTCTCAGATGTTAGTGAAGCACGCTCTCACTGTGTTCGGACGCCACTGGCCTCTCTTGGACTTGAATGTGGTGGCCAGACAGGTAATGACATCCCTGTCCAGCAGGGGGCAGGAGCAAGTCATAGATTAGCTTGCTGATACACATGAATGCTGCTCTGTTATGGGATGGAGACGTGTGCATGCAATTCACGGACTACTTTCGGAGGTGCCGTTCAAAACCTTCTGAGCAATCAGAGTGGAGAATTTCGCATTGCTGTGGTATAACGTGGCATCACTACGACGAAACATGCCGTAGATTTGCGACACAGAAGATCGCATGGTTAGGATTGACAAATTGCATTACGTTACCATCATTCAGCAGACGCCCTTATCCAGAGTGACTTACATTTTGATCTCATTTATCCAACTGTGCAATTGAGGTTAAGGGCCTTGCTCAAGGGCCCAACAGTGGCAGCGCTTGGATTTAACCTGCCGACCTTCCAATCAGTAGTCCAGTGTCTCAAACCCCTGAGCTTCCCCCTTGCCCCAGGCTGTGATATAATAAAAATAAAAATATTAATGATATTATATATTATTAATAATAATAAATTCGGTTTCAGAAAACCAATCCACTTCGGATTGCACGAGCATTTCATTACACCACTTTTCTGACGTTGGATGTTTTCCTAGAACAGCACAGCCCCGTAGATATATAATGCATAAATTGTTGGCCCTGGCAAACCGCCATGTGATTTCATAAATGCTATAATTCTTAAAATCTGTTTAAATACATGTCTTAGCTTTCAATATTATTAGGTCACATGACCAGATTTGCACATATCTCAAGCTCAGGCAGGATTTGGGATATGTCGCAGGTCAGTATGAGATCAAATGTCATGTCTGTAGTCATGAATAACAGAGTTCTCTTACTGATGATCAGGGCGGTACTTCACGTGCAATGGAGCTATCAGATTCATGAGCAGTGTAACATAAACCAGAGTGAGTGTGTGTGTGTTGTACACCTTGGTGTCATGTGTGTAGATGGATTTTGCACGAATTCTCTTTTCGTGCCTTCAATATTGTATAAAAGACCCAACGTTATATAAGAATCAGGACGAGAGTCTTTCTCCGACACCAGCGTAAGGAATTGAATGCACCGCCATGGCGAAGGGGAGTTTTTCACATCTGCCCTTCACACAGAATTTACCTTTCTTCGTTCGCTTATTTGTCTCTGTGTGTGATTGTGGTATCTTTGAAAAGCTCTAGCATGTAACCATGGTGATGCTAATTATACACAGTGGTATGTGGGAGACGTGTCAGTGCTCAAGGCTGCACAGGAATGTGTGTGTGTGAGTGAAGAAGTGAAGCTGAAGGCCGTTTGACTACACGCAGCATGCTCAGGAGCTGTCCTCCAGTCACGTCATGCATGATGAACAACCTGAGGACGGATATGAGGGAGGAGCCGGACGACGTACTGTTAGGGTTCTGTGGAGAACTTTTAAGCGTCCCAAACCATTCAAGATTTAATCTTTTTATTAATCATGTGCTGTACAATATGAAAGGAATAATACTCTTGGCGGCTTGCTGTTATAGGAAAATAATCAACATCAGGCCTGACGTGAAGCCGAGTTACTCTAAAAGCCCTGACGTGGATTTTTTTTTTTCCTGTAGTAGCACATCCTGAGGTGGGTCATTCCGTAGTATTTGGTCAACACTAGCAACATGTTTTAATCATATGATATGTACATCATATGTACATACATCATAAAACATAATGATACGTAGTGCTTTTTATGCACAGTGGAACCTTGGATTGCGAGTAACTCGGTCTGCGAGTGTTTTGCAAGACGAGCAAGAAATCGTAATAAATTTTGACTTGATGAACGAGCGAGGTCTTGCAATATGAGTAGTATGCGTACGTTCCGTCTGCTGAGCGTCACGTGATCACAACTTCTCTCTCTCACTCACTGCGGGATCGTGGCTCACTCGTAAAGTCAACATCCGCGCTAGCGTATACTGTTAGTGTGTGTGTGTGCGTGAAAATGGCCCGCAGGGAGATGTGTAAAATGTGGGAAAGAGTGCAAACCTTTGTAGAAAAGCACCACCCGAATAAGGCTGTTCCAATGTGAGTGAAGTTAAGTTTAGCGCTAAAGTATAGAATAAAATTTAGCGATGTTCTGTAAGCGTATAGCAAGTGTTCAGTTGACGATAGAGGGTAACGTACGTCATGTAAACAAACCTCCTATGACAATCTCTTCCTCTTCCCACCGCCATCGTCCCTTGTACACCTCACTGCTCCGCCTCCATCATCACTTCTTGTGATCCTCAAGGTAAAGGACACTTCATAAAACCAGTTTATTTCTTTACATCCACTTTTATTAGGTCTTATTATTGTTTTATACATTATTTGTTATTTATATGATATATTTCTCTTATTTAAAAACACATAACAAAAGACATCGGTGTGTTTTTGTTGGGGGTTCGGAACGAATTATTAGTAATTCCATTCATCTGAATGGGGAAATTCGATTTGTCTTACAACAATTTTGACATACGACCTCGCTCCAGGAACGAATTAGCGTCGTATGTCAAGGTCCCACTGTATACCTTAAAAGTCTGAGGATTGAGAGGGGGGTGTGTGTTTTGTCTGTAGGTCGGTCCAGGTGTGGTGTTCCTGCTGTTTGATCACAACTTCTTGGGTCGTGGAGTGATCTTGCACTGTGTGACCCCAGTAGAGCCGCTGCTGCAGTGTGTGTCACACTCTATCTTCTACCAGAGCAACATTCCTCCACTAGTGCCAAAATTCATCCTGCGAGCAGAGTGTATTCAGGTAACTTGCTCCACACACATATTCTCCATGATCTCACTCACGGCAGAGGGAGAGAGCGAGTGTGTGTGTGTGTGTGTGTGTGTGTGTGTGTGTGTGTGTGTGTGTGTGTTTTAAAGTAATGGTTCAGTGAAAAACCTAATTTAAACAATTTTCCCATTTACACTAAATGTCACTGACCAGGCAAAACATGTTTCCCATCACAACATTCACATTTGTTTAGGGTTGGCCTGCGGCTGTTCTAGTGTAGCTAAAAAAAATAAAATTAAAAAAAGTCAAACTTGCCAACAATCATACAGTGATCCAGAGACTTACCTCGGTGTTCTGTCTTATAGTTTTCTGGTGACTTTCTTTTTTTTTTTTTTTTTCCATTTTTAATTTTTTTAAACAGTGATCCACTGACTTGCAAAGCTTTACTAAGATCTAATGACTTCCGTCTATTCACAGTAATACAACGATGTGTACTTTCACGGTGATCCAGTCCCTCGTGTGGTTTTACGGTGATTTATTGACATGGGAGGTTTTATACAGATCCAATCACTTGCACTGGTTTGACAGTGATCCAGTGACTTCTATAGATCTATAATGATCCGGTGATCGTTGTAATATCTGGTGAGCCAGTGATGTATGTAGTTTTACGGTGATCCGGTGACTTGTGTAGTTTTGCACTAATCCAGTGGTTTATGCGACTTTATGATGTTTGCGCTGTTATTTAACACGATCATACAGTGATCCGCTATGTTGCGTATTTCGCAATGATCCAGTGATTTGTGTGGTTTTACAATCATCCAATGGCTTATGCAGTTCTACAATGTTATAACGACTTAACATGGTTTTACTGTGATCCTTGGGGTGTATTTTGTGCAGCGACGCAGTGATTTTGTGTAGCTTTACAGTGTTCCACTGACTTGATATAATTCTACAGGGATCCACTGTCTTGTGGATTTCTTGCAGTGATCCACTGACCGTTGTAGTTAGTAACTGTAAGCCAACGAACAGAGATCCGGTGATTGGTGAAGTTTTCCAGCGTTCCTCTGATTTAGGATAATTTTACTGTGATCTATCGTCTTGTATATTTTGCAGTGATCCAGTGATTTACGCAGTTCTTTAGTGTTATATTGACTTAACGTAGATTTAGTGTCATCCACTGACTTGGGCATTTTTGCACTGATCTTGTGACTTATGTAGTTTTATAGCGATCCACTGACTTGTGTAGTTCTGCAACGAAACGCATACTTATGTAGTTTTACAATGTTCCAGAGACTTAACATAATTTTTTACCCTGATCCGCTGTCTTGGGTATTTTTGCAGTGATCCAATACTTACATAGTTGTATAGTAATCCAGTGACTCACATTGCTTTAACCCTTTATCGGGTAAAGAAGCATATTCGGTAACTTCAACGGACATGAAAATGGTCTCCGCATGCCCGAACCGTATGGATTTCTCCCATGCTAAATAAATATTTCTTCAAGTTTATGTGTGGGTTTTTTTTCCCTTTCTTTTTTTTTTTTTAAAAAAATACACTTTTTGGAAAGATTTGACCTACACTACACTGGTCCTATATGGTAACAATATTTACCATGATTTGCAACATTAAAAATGAAAAAAATTATATATATATTGTCCTATACAGTCTTTTAATGTCCTCAAATAACACTTTGGGGTATTTCAATTAGTGCCCTGTACCCTATAAAGGGTTAAAGTGATGCAGCGACATGCACAGTTTTACAACAAACAATTTCACGGTGACTAATGTGTTTTTCAACAGTGACGCAATGGCATGCAATTTTGCAGTAATCCAGTGACGTATGTAGTTTTACAGGGATGCAGTGCCTTGTGTAGTTATATAGTGATCCACTGACTTTCATGTGTATGTCCAAGTAATATCTTGGTTTAGACATCAACAGTGGATAACAGTAAGTTATTTTCTTTTAAATGAATCCAGAACAACATGGCATGAAAATGAAGTGTCCAGCAGTCGAACACTGCAGTTTTTCCTAATCAATAACCAGGTAAAGTGACCACTCTTCTACGTGTTGGCAGTTTGAGCGGGACGTGATGATTTGGAACAATAAGAAGTATATCTCTAAACCGCTGTTGGTGAAAGAGGACTCGGCCATCCAAAAACACCGCCGCTGGTTTAGTCAGTTCTACAGCGAGAACAGCCCACGTCTGCGCTTCCAGCACAACACGCTGGACTTCTGAGCAAACACATGGTCTGGACACAAGGTGAGCATCAACTCTGATTGGCAATGAGATCCATGAGTTATAACAGTATACTAGGAGTTCTGTGCATTTACTTTTCAGTAAAACATACATAAGGGTCCACTTCTGTCAGATGAAGTCAGTTTATCAACACTCTTAGATAGAATTGTATTATATTTCATTAATCTAAGTCGAACACGTTCATGTTGACTGAAAGTGTAATGCATTGTGCATCATCATCATCATCATCATCATCATCATCAACATCACACCTTTTGTCATTTCAGTTATTTCATCTTTTATTTATGGACATCATTTAAGTTAGCGTCATCCTTGACGGTGATGAATATTAAATCATCTACAGTGATAACAAAGTGATGCCTTTGCTGCAGTCATCGCTGTCACTGATAATAACAAAAAGTGTGTTTTTTACCTCTTTTTTTCTTTTCTTTTTTGCCTTTCCTCAGATATGAATATTAGTAGCAGATTTAAAAAAAAAAAACCCTATTGCTAATTCGTAATATAATGTAATGTAATATGAAAAGGGGTAATGCTGACGTTTAGGGTCAGATGACATACGTAATGGGATAAACAAAATGCAAAGGTACTTTGGACTATTTTATTTAGCCACAAAATGTTCACACAAAATTAACCCTGTAGCACATCTAGGGTCATATGGGGTCACTCTTATATTCAACCCACTCATTGTTTGATGGACATTAATGGAAATTCCAAGAGGTGTCATAAGGACCATTTCATAACATGTACAACCTGAATTCCCGAAAAAATTGGGACGTTTTTTAAAGTTGAATAAAATGAAAACTAAAAGACTTTGAATTTACATGAGCTGATATTTTATTTACAACAGAACACAGATAATATAACAAATGTTCAAACTGGCAAATTGTACACCTTTATCCACTAAATGAGCACATTTCAAATTTGATGCCTGCTACGGGTCCCAAAAAGGTTGGCACGGGGGCAACAAATGGCTGAAAAGGCAAGAAAGTTTAAAAAGATTCAGCTGGGAGAACATTGAGCAACTAATTAAGTTAATTGATATCAGGTGTGTAACATGATTAGCAATAAAAGGGATGTCTTCGAGAAGCAGAGTCTCTCAGAAGTAAAGATTGGCAGAGGCTCTCCAATCTGTGAAACACTCGTAAAAAGATCCTCAACGTCAAATTGCAAATCTCATCATCTACAGTGCAGAACATCATCAAAAGATTCAGAGAAACTGGAGATATC
>JAQMCW010000011.1:18114744-18125802 GCA_030068335.1 Chrysichthys cranchii
TTAGGCTAAGCATTTAGGGCTACATTTAGGCTACGAGAAACATTTAGGCTAAGCATTTAGGGCTACATTTAGGCTACAAGCAACATTTAGGCTAAGGATTTAGGGCTACATTTAGACTAAGCATTTCAGGCTACATTTAGACTACAAGCAACTTTTAGGCTAAGGATCTCGGGCTACATTTAGGCTATGTGCAACAGTTAGGCTAAGGATTTAGGGTTACATTTAGACTAAGCATTTCCGGCTAAACTTAGGCCATGAGCACATTGAGGCTAAGCATTTCACGGTACACTTAGGCCATGAGCACATTTAGGGCTACATTTAGGCTACGAGCAACGTTTAGGCTAAGGATTTAGGGCTACATTTAGAAATGTACTCATATAGTTCTGCTCTTTGTGTGTGTATGTTTTTTTTTTTTTTTTTTTTTTTTTTACTATTTCTCATTTTTCCTTGGCCACAGGTGAACAACAGCAACAAGAAGGAGTGGAACGGCATGATGGGAGAGCTCCTGGGTGGCCTTGCGGACATGATCGTGGCTCCGCTAACGATAAACAATGAACGAGCTCAGTACATTGAATTCTCCAAGCCCTTCAAATATCAGGGTCTCACCATCCTCGTGAAAAAGGTACACCTGCTAACTCCCAGGGTGGGCACATGAAATATGTATTAGCATTTCACAGCTAGTACGTCTGTGAAAGAGCACAGTGGTTGTCGCCATTATACGGAGGATTAGCCATTAAAAAGCTTAAAGACTCATACCTTTAATCTGAATATTGCAGTCTGGCACGACAAATTATTGCTTAATGAAATATTGTTTCCATTTGTGTATATACCATTACTTCTATCATAGATATACAGTATTTACTTGCTATGTATCAGTTCTGTGTGCTTACAGTACCCTCCAGACGTTTGTAGGATCCATTAGATGCAGTACAGTTGGTAAGAAATGTGAGACGCGCCGCTGTGTGTTACAGGAAATCCCTCGTAGTACACTGGACTCGTTCATGCAGCCGTTCCAGAGCACGCTGTGGCTGCTGGTGGGTCTTTCGGTGCATGTGGTGGCGGTGATGCTTTACCTACTAGACCGGTTCAGGTACAGATTGGTGTTGGTGTGACTAAATATGTCTTCCATGTGTTGTGTCTCTGAGGGTTTTTTTTTTGTGTGTTATGAGTGTGTTTTTGTTGTTTTTTTTAACCGGAGGAAAAGGGGCATCACTGTGGCTGTCAGCTTGGAGGTGGGGAGATGTGGGCTGGATGTGCTGTGTGAGATCAATCTTGTTCCCTGTTCCCTTCTTCTGTCTTCACAGCTTGCTTGCTTATTTGTGATGTCTATATTTGGACCTGTTCTTGTATTCCGATGTTGTCGTTGTCGCTGACTTTGTTGGGGACCTCGAAATGTCAGAATTTGTCAAAAACTTTTGCAGTTCACCCCTGTTCATCTTCTGCCTGGTTGGTTTCAGCCCATTCGGAAGGTTTAAAGTAAACAGCGAAGAAGAAGAAGAAGATGCCCTCACCTTATCCTCGGCTATGTGGTTCTCCTGGGGAGTGTTGCTGAACTCTGGAATTGGAGAAGGTTACACTGACAGTTTGTTTTCAGCTCACATCACAAAATGCCAGGCTAAAGGCCAGTCTATGAATAATTGGACAGCAAATGCCTCATATTGGTTTGGAAATCAAGCCGTGATCATGAGGATAAAGTGGAAGATACCATTTTCATTCGAAGCTAAATGGATCGTTATCTAGGAATCATAGACTTGCAGAATTATTTTGTATACAAGGACACTAAGGAAAGGTGTAGAGCTAATTCTAGGCGTGGCATTTGCCATTGTTGTCTCCCAGCAGAACCCCATTAAGTCAGAGTAAGTCCGACACAATCAGAAACATTAGCTATAGCGGATTTCTGCAGAGTTCTGCAGGAAGAATATTACAGGTAGATGAGACTAACCATTACCAGGTATATGTGAAAAAGAACATGGAAGGAAAACATCTCACTTCATCTGTAAAATAACGTAAGATCATCTCAAAAACGCTAAGCTTGCTAATAATTACTATTACTATTACTAACTATGCTAATATGGGCTAGTTAAGACGTCTTGCATAAAGATTCTCAATAAATAGCTTAGTATTCCCCAATGTTTTAGCATACTGTCATACTAGCTTTTATTAGAATTTTTTTTTAGCGGTTTCGAGATATCTTGGATCCTAAGATTTTGTTGGGTTTGTGTCACTGAACAGGTGCCCCGCGTAGCTTCTCAGCGAGAATCCTAGGCATGGTGTGGGCCGGCTTTGCTATGATCATTGTAGCATCCTACACTGCCAACCTAGCTGCCTTCTTGGTGCTGGACCGGCCTGAGGAGCGCATCACCGGCATCAATGACCCGAGGGTAAGATCCTTGTCATTCTGTCATATTTGACCACTTTTTAAAATCTGTCTGATGGAGAAAACTTGATTGCTGCTCAGGGGTTTGCCAAGAAATTGAAAAACCTAATTGAACCAAAGATTTATTCATTCATTCATCTTCGGTAACTCCTTGATCCTGGTCAGGGCTGTGTTGGTTCTGGAGCCTACCCCAGGAACACTGGGAATGAGACGCACATATTTTCACATCTATGGGGAATTTAGTGTGTTCTACTTGCATGCTTTTGGGAGGTGGGAGAAAACCAGAGAACCTGGACGGAACCCGCACAAACACCGGAAGATCATGGGAAACTCCACACGGGAATCCAAGGTCAAGATCAACCAATGCTACCTGCTGCCCTGGATGACTGATGTTCCTAATATATCTACTTTATTTCCTACAAAGAAACTCAGGCTTATACCACTGGGCTTGTTGACTTTATCTGTTGGCAGTTGAGGAACCCATCAGACAAGTTTATCTACGCCACAGTGAAGCAGAGTTCGGTGGATATTTACTTCCGGCGTCAGGTCGAGCTGAGCACCATGTATCGCCACATGGAGAAGCACAACTACGAGAGCGCCGCTGAGGCCATCCAGGCTGTCCGGGACAAGTGAGTCACCACTGCGACGACTGCGCAGGTCTGCCCGCGTGTTTATTCAAGGAATCATGGGCCTCAGGTGTTTTCAGGTGTCAGGCCGAGTTGAGAAGCCAAAGCAGGTCTACTTATGTCTCTCTCACTCACACAAGACTTAATGTTGAGCTTAGGAACACCTTTTTCAGGTTTCCAGCAAAATCGTCTCTGAGGGAATCCAATGAGGGACAAAGGTCCACTGGTCCGGCATTGGATTTCCTTTGCCAATGAGATGACGGTTTGTAGTTCTGGTAACATTTAAAGACACACACAAGTGGGTGAAGCAGAGGTGAGAAGGAGAGTGGCGTAAGTGTGTTTTTACTCACTGTACTGTTGCACCATACCCCCCAAAACCCATCCTTCCCTTCCTACCCTTCCCTCCCCCCCACAGCAAGCTGCATGCTTTCATCTGGGACTCTGCGGTGCTGGAGTTTGAAGCCTCGCAGAAGTGCGACCTGGTGACCACGGGAGAGCTGTTTTTCCGTTCGGGCTTTGGCATAGGCATGCGCAAGGACAGCCCCTGGAAACAGAATGTGTCCCTGGCTATTCTCAGGTCTGTCCCAGCCGAAGCATCAACACCGTACGCGCCTGTATCTTTTAGTTCGGTCTTGTTTTCATAGATATCATCATGGGCGGTACTGTTCTTACACATCTCTCTCTGTGTCTCCCTTCACCCAACCCCTGCTCTGCTGTCTGTCCGTGTGTCCGTGTATATGTGTGCATTTGGGTGCAGTCTTTTGGGAATTAACACAACCATCTGCCCAGTGTCGTGTAATAATAATTGACTTTTTCCCTCCTTCCTCGACTCCCTGCAGTTCCCATGAGAACGGCTTCATGGAGGACCTGGATAAAACCTGGGTGAGATACCAGGAGTGTGACTCAAGGAGCAATGCCCCAGCCACACTCACCTTTGAAAACATGGCAGGTATGGTTTGCACTCAGTTGCAGATAATCTAAAAGAGATTGGACAAAAACTGCAGCGGTAAGGTCCTGTAGCCCTTTTTTGTCCAATGCCTTTCTTTTCTTCTTCTTTCTTTCTTTCGTTCTTTCTCTTTCCTTACTCATCCATGTTAGCCTAAATGGTTAGGCAACATCTGAAACTCGATTTAAGGAGTTGGCTTCAAGTCTCCATTTGTGACACTGACACTTCATTAAGGTCTCTTGGGATTTTCTTAATATCTTTATCTCTCACTCTACCAGGGGTCTTCATGCTGGTAGCTGGAGGCATCGCAGCAGGAATCTTCCTCATCTTTATTGAGATCGCATACAAGCGACACAAAGACGCCCGCAGGAAGCAGATGCAGCTAGCCTTCGCGGCCGTCAACGTCTGGAGAAAGAACCTGCAGGTAAGGTGGCAACCTCGGCACCATCCAAATTATCATAAGATCACTACCCATGACTTCTATCAGCCTGCGTGCCGGCCGGGAAAGCCTTTCAGTGAAATCCTTCCTAGCTGGAGGCTGGGTTGCAGAGTGCTGATCTCTGGCTTTATTATGACTCAATTCTTGGCCTCTAAGATGCCAAACAAGGAAATGTTCCCCAGGGTGGGTCTGGGAAGTACCACGCAAGTCCAACCAGAACCCTGTCTCTTGTCTGTCCCAACAGGACAATAAGGAGAGTTCTGTGAGTCAAGTTGTGGGCGCAGCTGGGACTCCGTCTTTAGTACGTAAAAAAACAAGCTAAGTCATCCCACTGTCTTCATCCTCGCTGAGATTTTCTTTTTCTTTTTTTTTTGTAGGCTTTTAAGGACATCTCAAAACTAAGCTTCAGAACTTTGAGTTGAAGTAGATGAATGCTCTAAAGTACCCCTGAACTGAAAACCATTTTTTTAAAAAATGGTTATTTCATTTTGGATAGCTGGCTTCAACTGTATAGGTTGTTGCTGTGCTCCACATCTTATTGGTGACTAATAAATTCATACATTGTTTAGGTCAAAGAGGCTCCCAGGACTTACCCTAACGCTAACCCTATCTAGCGGTTAGCACTGTCCCCTCACAGCGAGAAGGTCCTGGGTTCGAGCCCTGGGTTTGGCACCAGTGCCTTTCTGTGTGGAGTTTGTATGTTCTCCCCATGTTTGTGTGGGTTTCCTCTGGGTACTCCGATTTCTTCCCACAGTCCAAAGACATGCTCATTACGCAGATTGGCTACCCTAAATTGCCCGTATGTGAGCGTGCCAACGGAGTGATGGAGTGACACGTCGGTTGGGGTGTTTCAAATGTTGCATTGGGTGTCGCACTGCCAGGACGGCCTGTGACGACAGCAGACCCTGCACAGCGCGGGACTAACCCTAGGAAGTAGATGTGCCTCGTGTTACCTTTTACCCTTCCTGGTTTGTAGGTGTCCTGATGGGAAGAGCTAGTGTGTGGAAATTAGCAAATGACCAAACTGGGTGAAAAGTGGATTAAAAAAACAGACATTTTTAATACTACTTTGCATGCTATGCTAGCAACAGTTGGCTAATATTAATAATAAACCAAGTTGTACATGCTAATATATATATTCTGACAGGTTTGGTTAAAGATGGACAAACGCAATCTTTGCTAATATCATGTACTAGCAATGGCTAGCCAATGTGGATTGGTTGTTACGGTACATTTTGGCAGGTTAAATAAATCCTAAAGCATATGAGAATGAGAATGCAAATCAAGATACACATACGGAAATGCTATTATTATTTTTTTAATCTCTGAAATATGCAAACTGGTTTACTAGAAATGAGCTAACTGGCTAACTAACTATTCAGGATGACTGGAGGAGATGGAGGGTAAGTTCCTGGGAGGTTTTTTTTTTTTTTTTGTAGTTTCAGGGCATTACATGATCAGAAGGAGATGTTCAGGGGTACTTTAATGTTTTGCTTTCAAAGCTTAGCATAATTGTGAATTCTATGGAGTTGATTTACAAAGCTCAGCCCAAACAGGATAGCCAAATAGAATGGAGACAGAATGTGAATGGAGTCCTAGGCAGTGCCAAAAACCTTTACATTAGCTTTACACTTCTTCATCGCAACTCTGCAATGCTGCTCTAAACCAGTAGGGGCAGACAATTGCATAGTCCGAGAACACTCTGCGCTGATATCTGGAAACGAAATGCAGAGATCTATGAAGAAATGCTTCAGGCTTTGCTAGTCAAGCAAAACCAACTCGATCCTATTCACTCCCCGTTCTCGCTCAGCCTCTTGATTTGCCCGTGTTCCTCATGGCTTTGGCTGTGAAGTGTCACAAGGCCTCCCCAGCAGAGCTGTGAGTTTAGGGAGGAAGGGTGAGTGAATGATACAAAGGCACAAGGCTTCTAGGAGACTGTGATGTGTGCGTGGAGGTGGGCCAGCCTCACGCTGGTGCTTTATACGCGCTGACAAAAGGTCAGTGCCGCCGCTGTCGAATTGACAGCGGTGCCACAGAAAGGTAAGATCACAGTCTCGTGTCTGTGTCTGCAAATCGATGTCCAGAAACCATCTGCCATACACATTACACACACAAGCACACACATAATCACACATGCACACGAATAATCCATCTGTGTATGACTGTTTTGTGTGGATTTGTGTTGGTGCACCCAGAAGACGTTGGTATGTTGGTTCCTGCTAAGAAGCTATATTTGGACGTAACAGCACAGGACAGTGAGAGTCTTTTCTTGACATATCCCGGGTTGGTAGGAAGTTGGGGTCAGAGTGTAAGGTCAGCCATGATATGGCTCCAATGTAGATGGAGTTAAGGTCCTGGCTCAAAGGTCCAACAGTGGTAGGTTGGTGGTGCTAGGGCTTGAACCCCAACCTTCCACTCGTTAAACCCAGAACCTTAAATGTTGAATCACCAAAACCTTACATATGTATGTCTATATATATATATATATGTAGGCACGTTCAAGGTGTTACTACTATAATATCGTTCTTGAGATTTTGTTTATTTAAACTTCTACTACTAATTCTTAGCAGGATTCCACACATGCCTCTGATCCAAGCATTTGTGAGAGCTTTGAGAGCTTGCGTATGTCAGTTGATCCTCATATACTGTATATGTATGTTGTGCGTGTATCTAAACGCATCTAAAAACACAAATTCCACCTCTGACATGTGCATATCGCACCGTGATTCGGTTAGCTTGTGTGTGTGTAACAGGTGTGTCGGACTTTTGAATAATCTGCCCAACTGTTCATTACGCCTTTGAGTTTATTTGGTTTTGTTTTTTGTTTTTTTTATGCAACAGTAGTGATCCTGTTTGTAATCTGCACGCATTATTCCAAAGTGCACCACCTGACGATGAGCTAGGATGACAAAACAGACCAACTACACTGATGCTGGCCAATAAAATGAAATGCAAACTAAGTGACGTGCTCTGAGGAGCCGTGCGTGTTGTTGTCTCAATGTGGCGACGCTCTTTGCGGGTCTACGCATGTTAGTGTACAGCTATGACTCCCTGCTGCTGATTCGTATACAGTAAAGGACCTGAAAAAGAATGAAAATGTATTAATTTATGCAACTCAGGCCCTTTGTAGGGTTTTTTGATGTGAATGTCAACACAAATGTCAATTCAAATATCAACTCAAACACATCCTGGTTCCTATTTCAGCTAGGAATCATGTTTAATTAAAAAAACAAAACAAAAAAAAAACAACCCAAACAAAACAAAACATTTTTTTCTTTCTATCCAGTGCATTTTATTTGAATGAGCATGGCGTAGTTTCCTTGCCATCACTAGCCTTGCTCTTGCTCATTCGATGCTATTTCATTTCACTTGCATTCAACCCTTGAGTCCTTAAAGGGCCAGATTATATCTAGTATCGGATTCCAATTGATTTGCCCAGAAAATAAACCTACGTTTAATACAATACTAGATATGATCTCGATTCTTCTGCTACCTTTAAGTGACGGAGGTATTGAGTTGTGCTTGAACTCAAAGGAATTAAGTGGCAGGCGATATTCGGGGTCATTACGGATATGAACGAATGCTCCAGAAGTCTAGTGTTGATATGCTTTTGTGCCATAATATGCTTTTCTTGTTCACTGCATGTGAAAGAAATTCACACCACACTTCTAAAAAAGACCTGAAGCCAATTTCTTTGCCATCTAAGCGTGTGGGGTGAATTTCCGTTATACCTAAAAGAAGGTATAATGCTTCAAAATGGTATTTATATATATACATATATATATGTAGTTACTCATGTTATATCTTTTGCTGCCCTGGCATTTTATTGATTGCATTTTATTGATTGCATTTTATTATCCCCCCCACCCCCCACCCCTTAAAAGTTGTGTTTTATTGTGATTTTCTGTGATATTAAGAGTTGCTTGGCTTCATCGGTGGCATTATTTTCCTCAGCAAGCTCATTTTTCGCTCCCTCTGCTTTTTGCTTATGGATCTTAAAGTCTTAATGATCTTTAAGTGGATAAATATTCATTTTATATATATATTTTTTCTTTTCTCCTCCTCTATGCAGCCCTCTTCCTCTGTAGAGACTCAGGATGTAAGAATACCTTAAATATGAGCTTTTTTTCCCCCTCACACGAACACACTCAGTCTTGTGCTGTATCCTCGTGGCATAATGTAGAGGTCAGAGAGTAGCCGTGGGGCACTTGGATGGCGCTGGGAGGGAGGGAGGGAAGGAGGGAGGGGAGCAGGGATGGAATAAACGTAGAGTATAATTATATTTTAAACATGGACCACATGGTTGATGGATGAATATGTGTGGAATTTGACCTTGACTACGGGACAGAAGTGCACAGAAGTCTATGGTGGTACACATGCAAAGGACCCTTACTTGCAAAAAAAGAGGGGGGAAATTTTCACAAATGCTTTCTTCTCAAACTCAGACCTAGGAGCATGTTTCTAGGTAGAGCCGTCACACCAAACCGATGGTTATACAGCTTTAGGAGCTTATATAGATGAATAGAAATGATTCAGCCTCCACAAGACCTTTAAGACACGTGTGGTGGTCTGGGAAAACCGGACAGATGTCACTGCGGGGGAATTTAGGCAAAAATAATGAAAAATCCCAGTAATGTATGTTTCACCAAAACAACATGGAACAGTGTTTTTCTTTGGGCTTCTTTTCCATCTTGCTTTGGCTGTCTAGGTGCAAATAAGGGGCCAGATTTCCGAACACCGTGGTAAAAATGGGTCACTTTGCTAAAACATGTCAAAAAGCTTGATGGATCTGTTTGCTTTTCTCACTTTTCAATGATTTGATCAAGACGGCGCATGGGTACATGCCGGAGCGAAACAAAAGACGAGCCAAGACGAAACAAAAGACAAAACAGTTTAGTTTAGCCAACAGAACAGAAGACGGTGAACGAATCAGAGGTCCCCATTTAAGAACAAATATCGGCTAAGCGAAGAGCCAGTTTGCTTTTAGTGACTTTTCCCTCTGGCTGACGCTGATGATCAAAGTCAGGACTTATCCCCGATTGAGAACAGGATTCTTTCAAATTGGGCAGACGTGTCCTTATATCGTTTTTTCCCCCTCCCATAATTACATTAAGTTGTTAATGTATAGGTAGGTGGGGAGTTTTTTTCCCCAGTTGAATTGGAAAGAAGTCTTCAAATGGAATTTACCCCCCTTTACACTTTAATCTGTCACCAGAATTTAAACATACAACTACTTGAGTTGGAAATTTTCCACTCGGACAACGTGAAAGGTTTCCCCAGGCCACCACACACAACATAGTTTGGGATTAAGCTTGTTTGTGGGGAGGGCTGGGGGTGAAACGGTGTCACTCAGCCAGAGAACATGAATAATTATTCTACGTATATATTTATTTTAGGATAGAAAAAGTGGTAGAGCAGAGCCCGACCCCAAAAAGAAACCCTCTTTTAGGTCCATCAGTACCACCCTGGCCTCCAGCATCAAGAGACGTAGGTCCTCCAAAGACACGGTAAGGAGATTAAGGAATGGCATCTCCTCCTCTTAGACTCTCTCTCTCTTTCTCTCTCTTTCTTTCTTTCACTCTTCCTCTCTCTCCCTCGAAGGCTTTCCTTCTCTCTGTCTCTCTTCCTATTTTCCTGTCTTAAATGCCATCTCATGTCCGATCCAAGAGAGTCCCATTCCACTCCGGCCACGTGTCTGTCAGTCAGCCATTCGGTCCACATCCTAAACTCATCTGTCAGTTAGGACTCGCCCCAAAGAGGACAGCAGGGACAATTTAGGGCTTACAGGACACAGTAAAAAAAAAAAAAAGAAGAAAGAAAAAAAGGTACAATTTGAAGGGTTACCATGTAGGGGAGGTGTGATCCAAGAGGAGGGGGGCAACGCAAAGCACCTAGTTCATTTGGGCTGCTTCTCTCCGGTGTTGCTAGTCCTGGATGTGGTGTGGTGTGGTGTGGTGTTTGTACATTTCTGTATATGTGTGTGTGTGTGTGTGTGTGTGTGTGTATGTATGTGTTCTTATCATGTTCCTGTATTTGCTTGATATGATTGAAGTGAACGTGATCTTCCTACACGCTGCATTGTGTTCCCCGGCGGCATGCGTCAGTGTTGCGTGTGTTATCACTCAGACTAACCTGTCTTTCTTTTCTCACTTAAACAGCACATCATCGCTTTCAAGGCATGGAATATCAGATTATTATTAATGCTGATGCATTTTGTTTTCCTTAGAGACCTTCCATAAAGCTGTGGGTAACAATCCCATGAGCTAAAGCTAGGAGATTAAAAATGCATGAATAAGGACGCTGTCGTAATTCTCCTTGGTTTGTTTTAGGCTGGACTCTGCTTTTCTTTTCTTTTTTTGCCATGCTTTCAGTATAGCACCAGGACAAACTGGAGATCCCAGAAATCCACTCTCCTTAGATAACCAATACTAACATTTTTGTTTTCAATTCTTGGAAATGCTTTAAAAAAAAAGGCTGAGGGAGGATATTCCCTTCCAAAGAAGCACCAGAAAATGAACAAAGATGTCGTTTTGTGTGGGTATATTTCTAGTTTCGTTCATGGAACGTTCTTCGCTGATGATCACGCTTCTGGGAAATGTAATTCTTCAAACGTTGTTCCCAAGCTAATCCAATCTGACCTTTTTTTTTTTTTTTTTTTTTTTTCTTTTCT
>JAQMCW010000011.1:18142509-18152844 GCA_030068335.1 Chrysichthys cranchii
TATATATGACCTTAATGTCTTCTTATTTTATTTTATTTTTCCTTTCAGAATCTCCAACCCTGAGCAGTCAAAGCAGGTTCTTCAGGAAGTAGGACGAACGATTAAATCCTTTCCTTTCCAATTTCAAGGAGTGACAATCTTGAGCGGGAAGGAGGAAGGAGCGTATGGATGGGTCACCGTCAACTATCTGCTAGAAAACTTCATCAAGGTATCTTGATTGTCAGAAGTTCCTTCCATGGTTCCTGTGAATCATCGTGTCTTGTTTCGTCTCACATGTGCACCCAGTGCCCTCTAGTGGTCTACCCAGTCTTTCAATTGGTTTCTCCATCAGTATGGCTTCGTAGGCCGGTGGTTAAACCCAGGCAGACCGACTGTCGGTGCTCTGGACTTAGGAGGAGCGTCCACCCAGATCACATACGTCACCCGGGAGGAAAAGGAGGATTTGGAGAACGGCATGACTTTGCGTCTCTACGGCCAGGACTATTCTCTGTACACACACAGCTACCTGTGCTACGGAAAAAATGAACTTCTGCACCGGCTCCTGGCTCACCTGCTCACGGTACATACTAACCTGAAGACCGCCTAAATGTTCTTTCGTAGCACAGTATAATACATTGATTTAGAGTACACTAACCTCTAAATGTATCATCAGTGGAAAATTGTCACCTGAATTGCTGCGGTAATCATAAAGACCGTCCTGGACTCCATTCCAGATACACAATCTGCTCATACTGGACATTTCAACACACTTAGTTGGGTTTGTCTTTACTCTTCTATACCTGTATACTGCCTGTAATGGGTTATAAGCTCACTATCAAGTGTGACCTACAGTCATGGGTGAAATTATCAGCTATTATCTGGGATTTTTCCAGAAAATGCACCGTTTCTCCCAGAAGACTATTGCAATTACAGATGTTTTGGTATACACATGTTTATTTCCTTTATGTGCATTGGATCAACAAAAAAAAAAGCAGAGATAAAAAAAAAGCCAAATTTGACATCATTTCACAAAAAACTAAAAAAAAAACTGGGCCGGACAAAATTATTGGCACCCTGAACTTAATATTTGGTTGCACACCCTGTGGAAAAAATACCTGAAACCGGTCGCTTCCTATAACCATCAGCAAGCTTGTTCCACCTCTCAACTGGAATTTTCGACCACTCTTCTTTTGCAAACTGCTCAGGGGCTCTCAGATTTGAAGGGTGCCTTCTCCCAAAAGCAATTTTGAGATCTCTGTGACTGTATATATAGTGAGAACGGATTCGCTTTTGAGTCGAGGTTTCTTCCTCATGTTGTCTCAGGAAAAAAGAGTTTTTCTTTGCCATACTTACATCTGGTTCACTCACAAGGATCGGAGAGATCTGCATTTAAATTTCTGTACAACTCCTTCGGGACAATGTGAATTGCTCATACAAAAAAACCCGCAATTGACGATCATGTGCAAAGTGGCGACAAAATGCAATAATTTACAGACTGCAGCTTTAACACTCAAACATGCTCTGGTCATGGATTTTATCTGCTATCTGATGATGTTTTTTCTAGACCCAGGGCAGTACGGGGACCATTCACCATCCGTGCTTTCCTTCAGACCACAGAGACACCGTGAAGCTGCAACAAGTCTTTGAGTCGCCTTGCATTGGTACACAGCGTCCTGCATTGTATAACCCTGAGACGTCAGTGATCCTACAAGGCACAGGCAACTACCAGCACTGTGTGGGGAACATATCCGAGATCTTCTCCTTCCAGAACTGTTCGTTCTCCCAGTGCTCCTTTGATGGAGTGTTCCAGCCCAACATCAGAGGTGGCTTCATGGTACAGTATGTCCTAGGGAACTTGTTATCTCAGGAAAAAAAATGTAGCTATTCTGCTTCAACGTTTTTGAAACCGATGTTAGTTGAGGAATTGTAGTGAGTAATTTTTGTGTTTGTGTTTGTGTTTGTGTGTGTGTGTGTGTGTAGGCTTTTTCAGCCTTCTTCTTCACACACAGCTTTTTGAAAAAGAGCACAGGCGTTTACGTCAGCACCCCGGTTCAGCTCCAGCAGGCCGCTCAGGCTGTGTGTAACATGACGCTCGAGAAGGTACCTGAGCTCTTGTTGATATTTATTGGGATTTTCATTTTCGTCCCTGCGATGCCCTTGAAAACAGACTGAATCCGTCTATTATTCACTGCAATTGTGCACTACCTAGGGTGTAACATGAGGGCTTTGTAGTCACACTTTTTTTTTTGGACATGAAATAAGGCATGCAGGGTGTACATGAAGATGCTTTCTAATTTTAAATTTTTATTTATTTATTTATTTATTTATTTATTTACATTATTATTAATTTTGTAATAATTATTTTTAATTATATAATAATAATAATAATAATAATAATAATAATAATAATAATAATAATAATAATAAATTAATTTATTACAAAAGCAAATGAAAAAATAAATCTGTGGAAGATGTTACACAATGAGGAGTAGATAATAAAGGAGTTTTTTTTTTTGCCTCATTTAATACACCTCTATATGGGCATCATTAGTTGCAAGAAACACATCAAGACGGTAGTCAATTTCCTGCCATGTTCCCTCTAGCGTAGCCTCATCAATAATGGCAACGGCATCAATGATCCTTTGCTTCAGGTCGCTGACGTCCCCAATCTTTTGTTCAATACACTAGATCTTTACCATAACCCCACAGTCTGCGTATCTGATTTGGTTTCAGTACACCACGATACACATTGTGCCTTTTCTTGACGATGAGCCATTTTTTAGGGTTTCATTTAACACAGCCGATTTCATAACAGAGGGCCTGAAAACCACAAATGCAATGCGATTCAAAACCTTGATAACCACTGAGTACAAGGAACAAATCTGACAAACACATCCCATTAATTGTCTTTGTAATACATTTATAAATTTGTAAAGAGACTTTACGGGGAAGTTACGATGGAGATGCATTCCGCCACACCGAAAATATCCTAAGTCGAACCACTGTGTTGAACCACTTAGCCTAGTTTAGGTAACTCAGCCTAGCTTAGCCTATCTTAGCCTAGCCTACCCAGGAGTCTTTTCCTGTAGAAGACCACACACGCTCACTGAAGACTTCATTTAAATCACATTTCTGTCAAAAGAGAGATTTTGTCAGAGAGACCCGCACCTGGTGGAGGCAGCAGCACTGTGTCTCTGAGCTCCGTCCAACCGCGACACCCCGCTACACAAATACCGAGCTCCGGCTACAGACAGCCGCCACTGAAGCTGTTCCATTAATAATAGCAAAAAAAAACCTGCAGTAATGCACCGTACAGTACACTGATACACAAGTTAACTCCGTGAGTTGTGGGAGAGAGTGAGGCATCGCGCAAGGTGAGTGATCCCGGTGTCATCCGCGTACTTCTGGGCATCGTCAGAACGTCCACGTATGTCATACGCTGTTACCTGCCAGCGATGCCTGCATGCGAATTTTAAATATTTTCTAAATATTTTACAATTTTTAGCACATCACAATCATCATTGTAACTTCGAAAAATCGTAAGTCGGGCCATCGTACCTCAGGGAGCACCTGTATGTACGCCCTGCATACCTTTCTTGTTATTTCATATCATAATATCATAGAAATCGACCTGTCCTGCACTGTCCAGCACAAGTGTGCCTCATGTGATTCTTGGAAAAGACGTTTCTATCTAAACAGAACTAAGCTTGCATTAAACAAACGGTTTAATGCAATCCTGTTAATCCTGCACTTATTGATAAACGTTTTCTCCGTGTTAGATGTCTAAGGATTTTCCAGAACAGAAGTCGTACTTAAGGGAATACTGTGCAGTTAGTGTGTACATCCAGGTCCTTATGCTGAAGGGCTACCACTTTGACGATCACTCCTTCCCGAAAGTTTCCTTTCAGAACAAGGTGAGCTATCCGGTATATTTGAAATGTAACAGCTGTCTTAATCGATAACTAAATCAAGGTTAACTAGTTAATCTCTTAGGTGGGTTTAGACTGACATTCCTCATTCTTTCCTCGGTTTCTTGACTAATTAATTGATGTTAACAGTGAATTTAGTGACATAACGAAGCTGAATAATGTGCCTAATAAGCCGTGTGTGTGTGTGTGTGTGTGTGTGTGTGTGTGTGTGTGTGTGTGTGTGTGTCAGGCCGGGGGCTCCTCTCTGGGCTGGTCGTTGGGTTACATGTTAAGCATGAGCAGTATGTTACCTGAGGAGAGCGTACACTGGAGAAGAGCCCTGTATCCTGGAGCCTGGATTTCCCTCCTGCTTCTCCTATCACTCCTCATTAGCACCATGCTCATCTTCATCGTCCTCCAAGTCTGCCAAAAGAAGAAGAGGAGTAATGTCTGATCTCGACCACCGGGGGGCGTATAAGGATTGCGACTTCCCTTTTAGAACTTACAGAGACAACTGGAAATAACAAAATAAGACTTTCTAACCTCATAGTAACAGCAAAACTATTAACAGCTAACTAGTAATTTTGCTAAGATTAACCATCTGAGGCGTGCGTTTCGGTCTCTCGGATTTGTGCGATTGAATTCAAGCCTCTAAAGTTCGATTACTAGGACTAAACCTTGTGACATGCTGTATATATGGTATATGTACAGTAGTACTGTTAAGGAAGAATTTGCATTAATTCCATTTGCATAAATATGGAATGACATACAACTCTGTGAACACGAAAGACTTCTGAGGGTAATTCAAACCTCCTCTGTGATCCACATTCCTTTGCTTTATGTTACTGAGCTTTTGTTTATTTTTAAGATTGAGGATTAACCTTTTAAGACCTTTTCCCCAACAGCTAGGAGAAAGGGAAAAACCAAGCCATAAGACGTCCTTCATGAACATCTACAGAGGCACAAATAAAAGCTACGTGATCTAAAGGTGATCCGAGTAACACAGCTGGAGTGTTTTTAGAGATGGTTTTTAATTTTTCTTAAGAAAAAATTGGGATTTAATCTGGACTGAGTCAAAGGTCTGAATCGAACTGGAGAGGTTTAAATTCCTGAAATAGCTATTCCTCAAAGGACTTTTATTTTTTGCTGGCGTTCTCACAAAATGTCCCTGTGTTCACTTTAAATCAAAACTATAATCGTACGGCTTATGTGTCGGGTATGGGCGGCATGGTGGTGTGATGGTGAGCACTGACGCTTCACTGTCGCAAGACGGTCATGGGTTCGATCCCCTGGGGTCGACCCCGGTGTCTTTCTGTGTAGAGTTTGCATGTTTTCTCCGTGTCTGTCTGGGTTTCCTCTGGGTACTCCGGTTTCCTCCCACAGTCCAAAGACAGGCACATTAGGTGAATTGGCTATCCTAAATTGCCTGTGGGTGTGAGTGTTCACGGCCTGCCTGCCTCGCCGGCGGAGTGACATCATTCCAAGGAATTCCTTCGTTTCGCTATACTGTGACCAGGAACGTTATGGAAAATTGCAACTGACATTTTAAAAATACACTGACTTCGAAAGTTCCTGTACCAGGCTACAAAAAAGGTAACACCATGCCTCCCTTACATTCATACGTTCATTATTCCAATAAATTTGCTACATGTTAAGTACTTTTGAGGCAACAGGATGAAGGCGTTTGCATCATGACTATGAATATCGATAATGAAGATAATAAAGAAGTTTTGGAAAATGAACAAATCCATAAAGTAGATCCAAAAATCCAGGATCTGTTGGCTAAATCTTATTTTAGACTGGTGTGTATAGATATAATGGCCTTTCTTTTTTCTACATTCAAACCAAGAAAATGTGTGTTTAACTGTTGAAAAAATTTTGTAGCTTAACTCAAGAAACTCTCTCTCTCTCTCTCTCTCTCTCTCTCTCTCTCTTATTTGCTGACATTAGCTACATTTTGCTATGAAATGAACAACAGGGTATAGAATTAGAAAATACATAGAAATTAAAGCAGAAATAACATTTAAGAATTGAGTAAACACACATGAAACATCATGTGAATAACCATTATCATTATACTATAAACTATACGAGTAGAATTAGCATTCCTTTAGCGTGAGGAAGTTAAGGACAAATTAAAAATTTGTATTAAATGTCAATTTTAATTACTCATGAATGTTTTGGGTGGGGAGGAGGTTACTGTACAGCCAATGAATGCACGTCTGACCGAGCCCGATTAAAGGGACACGTGCGCGTCTTTGTGAGGTACGCAATACGTAATTGCGCAATACGTAAACAGAAAATGGGAAAAACATTGCCGTGTACAAAGTGGAAGGGGGAAATGGCCGGGGCTGTGTTTGTTCAGCACCCGATTATGTGGTCGTGACCATATGCAAAATTTTGGCTAATTTTTTGGTCAGGAACCGATTTGTTCGTGTTCGGAGACCTTTGTGACCAGAGGTTCTCTGTATATTCATTTATTTATTTATTTGTTTGTTTGTTTGTTTGCTTATTTATTTATTTATCTATCTATCTATCTATCTATCTATCTATTTATTTATAAACAAATCTATAAAAAAGGTCATGTTTTGTAGTGGGGTACGTTGTGTATGTACATAAACATATTTTACTTTTATTTCATGCACACAGACACAGCGGGACACAAGTGGACCCCATAAAAACTATCCATACCTCATCACAATAAGCTACAAACACATCTCATGTTTCGACTCAACTCATCGACTCATTCGGAAACTAAATACCATTTGGTATGCGTTCATATCCTTGGCTCAAGTTCCACTTTTACCAACTTTTAAAAACAAACATGAGCGTCAATACGTAACACAACCGTATCGGTATCGCTATCCTGTAAGATATCGTCGATATTGGACATACAAGTAGTATTATTACTCAAGCCTAGCGTTTCCGTGCCTTTTACACCGCGCATGCGCAGTGTGCTGTATTGTGTCCGCTAAAGATGGCGCTGAGTAAAACATTCGGTCAAAAGCCGATAAAATTCCAGCTCGAAGAAGATGGCGATTTTTACATGATAGGTTCAGAGGTACGCCTTTTATTTGTCAACATGACTCCCTCGTACATGGGTTTGAACTCAACCTGGTTGTAGTTATGAGTTTACCCCGAGAACATCGCGTTATTCTGAGTGTATTATTGCTACTTAGCTACTAGTTAGCATGCTAGTTAGCATGTAGCCTCTTACGCGTCCACAATGAATGAATGAATGGATGGATGGATAGATAGATAGATAGATAGATAGATGAGAAATAGGGAATTTATATAAAGAATTATGCATTTACGTGTTATTCTGGAGGGTTTCGTGTCGTATAACCGCGACTAAACATTGCTGTTATATGCTGTTGTGTGTGTGTGGGCTGTTGTTTAGCACAAAGTGGCTACAAAGACAAAAAATATATGTATATAATAATGCTTGTCTGTATTCTGGGCCTGATGTTAAACTTGAGGAAAGTTCCCCTGTGAGACGCATTGAATTTGAATATTTGTTTATAATTCAATCATTTCTGCTGTTTCAGAACTATTCTGGTGAGAATTCACAGGGTTTTGCTGTGTTTTTTGGGGGAAAGGTGCACTTGTGTCCCACGGTGACGTCACAGGGGGGACATTGCTGGGGCAGTTGCAATGGCGTTTAACAGGATGCCACTCTTGCCCCTAACACACACACACACACACACACATAAGGAGATTGCTTTGTCCAGCCTTGGGTACCAGGATATTAAGATTATAGATTGCTCAAGTAAAGAAAACGTGGAGATGTTGGTGCCAAACATGGACTCAGACACCCAGAATGCACTGCGGCTGAGTTTTGACAGATCGTCTTGGCTCGATGGCGTTCTACGAGCCCACAGGTGTCCGATCTCATCCAGGAAGGGCTGCTGTGGGTGCGGGTTTTCTTTCTAACTAAGCAGAAGCCAAATCTGAGTCTATTGAAAGCTACGCCAAGATCAATCCGGTGTGGCCCATCGGCCGACACAAGATCGGACACCTGCGTTCTCGTAGAACGCAAACTAGCCAAGCTGATCTGTCGAAACCCCTGGACTAGACGATCGGGACGATGGTGGAAGCTTTGGAAACTGATCAGTTTCATCACGGGGGACAGATTTGAAGGTGAAAGAGCTGGACTGGACTGAACTAAAGGACTAAGACGCCACTGCGTTGTTGTGTTTATTCAGAAATAAAGCAGGTGTTCACATTTGCTCGTCCTGATTGCCTGCTTGGTCATTGTACTGCTTCTAGCTTGTTATACGTGTAGTATTTGGTGTGTCATGGCTGTCTGTGACAATAGAAGGACTTGTCTTAATTGGCACGCTTTGTGTTCAGGTTGGAAATTATCTGCGTATGTTCAGAGGGTCGCTGTACAAAAGGTACCCATCGTTGTGGCGCAGACTCGCATCGGTAGAGGAGAGGAAAAAGATCGCGGCGTCGTCACACGGTGAGTGGTTCGCTGGCCTTTGTGTTGAACAAAGCACAATTTCAGCGTTTGCTTAAGCCTTACAGTGCAGAAAGCATTTGTAAACGATCTGTCTATCTTCTGTTTAACGGATTTCACATTTGACGTTGACGAACGGGTGACTTGCGCAAAAGTGGATTTTAAATGAGGCATGTTTAATTATCGGGTAAAATTAGTATTTTTAATTGGAAAAGTTATCTGGATTGAACCGAAGATACATGGATCTTAAACCTACTAGTAATCTAGCAGTCTCACCAATGCATGCTGAAAATCCAGTAAGCGCCATTCGTCCTGCTTCTGGACAGCATTTTGTGCAGTGTTTTATTTTGTGTCGGATCATGATTTCACAACTTTAGCCACCAGCGTGACTCTACTGAAGGCGTGTGAGTGTGAAGAGATCTTCGAGGGCAACGATGAGAAGTATAAGGCAGTGTCCATCAGCACAGAACCTCCAGCCTACCTCAGGTAAAGATCCAGCGAATCCCTTCCAGCTTGAACAGAAAATATCACGCACGTCAGATATCTTTGCCTCCGCATGACTACCAAAATAAATAAAAGCGTTCTCTCTCATCTTCTCTGCATCCATCAGGGAGCAGAAGGCCAAGAGGAACAGTCAGTGGGTTCCCACGCTCCCCAACAGCTCCCACCACCTGGACGCTGTGCCTTGCTCCACCACCATCAACCGAAACCGCATGGGACGCGACAAGAAAAGGACCTTCCCCCTGTGGTGAGACATGTTAGAAACCTCAACATCATCGTATCAGAGATTGTTTAGTTTATATAGGCTAGGTAAGATGTCTTAAATGGTTTAGGAATAGATTATGTGGAGTCTCCTCCATACAAGTCCCTGTGTATGCGCCATTGCTATGGAAACGACCAATCAGATGGGAGAATTGAATAGCATCGTGGTATAAACGTCATGAGGCAATTCAGAATTTATATAATTGTTTCGTTGACGCTGTTTCACAAGGCCTTTACAAATATTACGCAGTTGTTCCGACTGTAACGCTTTTCCTTGAATTCAAAAGATGCAAAATGAACGATTCTAGGTACTCTAAAGGACCTGAATAGTAATTCTGAACGTTCTGAAGGACGCATTTTTCCTCTCCGATTTGTGCGCACTGAAGCTGTATTGAATTATTTAAGTTAGTGTTTACATATGGTAGGAAAGAGTTCTTAGTTCCTGGAGACAGATCCGTAGGAGTAGTTCTGCATTACGGGTCATGTATTTTTATCTTTATATTAAACAGTAGTTTATCAGAACGGTCATAAGAAACCATGGTGGTGATCTCATTAGGTTGGATCTAAATTAGGGTCCTGTCTGAGAACCGAGTCGTTGACCTAGTCTCGGTGCGCGCCAGGCCTCCTCTTGGCGAGTTTTGTTAGGCTGATATCCAACGGCGATCTGTGGCTTGGCTGTGTTCGTGCTCCAAGATCCGCTCGGGTCATGTTGTTTATCAGAAGCTAGCTAATTTTCTGCTGACGCTTCAAAAAAAATAGCGGCCTTTTCTAGACAGGGCTGTTTGTAGAGCATGACCCAGGTTTCTCCACAACTCCCACACCGTGATGATTTCATTGCACTTTTTTTGTCATGCAAAAATGTGAGCGCTCTTTACTTGGTCAGAGAGCTACAGTGGTACCTTGATATATGACATTAATTCGTTCCTGGAGCAAGGTTGTATGTCAAAAGTGTCGTAAGACAAATCGAATTTCCTCTTTAAAATGAATGGAATTACTAATAATTCGTTCCAAACCCCCGACAAAACGCACCGATTTCTTTTGTTGCATGTTTTTAAATAAGAGAAATGTCCTATATAAACAACAAACGTATAAAACAATAATAAAACCTAATAAAAGTGAATGTAAAGAAATAAACTGGTTTTTTGAAGTACTTTACGTTGAGGATCACAAGAAGCGATGATGGAGGCGGAGCAGTGAGGTGTAGGACGGACGTTGGTGGTGGGA
>JAQMCW010000011.1:18167590-18181168 GCA_030068335.1 Chrysichthys cranchii
CCGGGTACTCCGGTTTCCTCCCACAGTCCAAAGACATGCACAGTGGGGATTAGGCTAATTGTCGACTCTAAATTGGCTCTAGGTGTGAATGGTTGTCTGTCTCTGTGTGTTGTCCTGTGGTGGATTGGTGACCTGCCCAGGGCGTATCCCGCCTCTCACCCAAAGTCAGCTGCGAATCAAAATGTGAAAATCCGCGATGTACCGAACCCGCGATGGGTGAGCTGCGATATTGCGGGGGTTCACTGTACATTTTGAGTTATTGAGGTTTCGATTAAAAGCATTCAATTCAAGAGATCAGTGATAGCTATAAAAACTAGCACATATAATAACTTTTACAGTGGTTAGAGTTAATAGAGGTAGTTTTATTAATTGGCATGTTCGTGGTGTAATAAAAACAAAAATGGCCACTTTGTCTATAGCTATGTGTGTATACTTGATAGATTTATTAAATTTTTTTTGTTAACTTCCTGTACGTATTTTCAACCAGCACCACAAATTCACCAAATTCACAAGAAATTTTACTTACTACTAACATAATTAGGAAAAAATCTAACATGAATACGGCAAGTCATGCTGTCATTTATGCAAACACCCACTTCGTCAGTAGATTTTGTCGAATCAGTCTAAAGGATGAACAAAACAAACCCGAGCATCACACGAAAACAGCTGGATTACATTTACACGGTGTGACCTTCGCTCAAATATATTACAACCAGACCATCAAGCGCACACAGAGGAAATACACTCGTTCCACTTCACAACGTATACTCGTCACGCTTCGGGATTTCATTCTGGCTGAAACGAGTGGGGAAAATCGATTACTCCCAAACAAGTACATTAAGGTTTCCCTAACATGACCGTTCCCCTGGTGCGCGTATCCCCGGTGTCCTAATGACGAGACGAGATTTTTAGGAAGGATAATCCAAGAAATGTTTATTGGAGCAAACATGTCATAATATAATACAATTCTTTGTACAGAAATATTTACACAGTAAATAGGATTACGCTGGGAGTTGACGACGCGGATTACACGAGAGATTATATTAAACAGTGATACAGTGCTGTTCCTGTTATACGATCACGAACATTAACACATTACCAGTGCTTCTGCTTCTGGTTTCGAGCACAGGTCAATTCCTGAGCTGGGTAAAGTATCAAAAAAAAAAAAAAAACCCCACAAAAAAAAATTCCTGGAGTCATTTACAACAAGGCGACATTGACGGAGAAGGCAGCATCAGTGACCTGCACTGTACCATGCTACAATACAGTATTCAGCAGTGATGAAATCAGGACACAACACGAAATATGGCGTTCTATAGCTGTATCAGAAAATACTTGTTGCTGATTGGCTGGCAGTCATTAAATTCACAGTTGTCGTTTCTATAGTTAGCAACAGCCATTTCATACGGACGTGGATGGCGGACGTCCACGTGATCAAAGATATCATAAAAAGACTTTTAAAACGTTGCTATTTAACAACAAACAAACAAACAACAAAAAAAACAAACACTTTTTTTGGTTGCCATGGTGATCTTTCCTATAAACCTATAGGATTTATTTAACGTTTATGGAAGGCATCTCCAGCATCAGTGCTTTGTACCAGTCGGTAAGTTTTCTCCAAAGCTGACAAGCTGGGTTTTTGTTGTTGTTGTTGTTGTTGTTGTTGCTGTTTATCAACTTCAAGAGAATAAAAATGAGCCTCAGAGAGCAATCATTTCTAACACAAGTGATTTTTTTATACATAAAATGCAACGATAAATGGCTAAAACGGATTTATTCTTTATTTAATGATACCGTTGTACTCTTTAGAATGGGCGTAAAAGGAATAAAATCCTTTGGGATGTGTGGTTAATGGGGAGATTTTGTCGTCGTGGGGGTAGCTAGCGAAATAAATGACAATTTTGCATTAATCTTTTCGTTAACTCTGGTGTGCGCCCATGGCATATGCGTGAGGTGAAAAGCAAACAGGAAACCTGGTCACAGAAATGTTATCCCACTTTGTGCTATGGTGCAATGCCTCCGCCTAGCTGGATGTTCCCTCTGATTTACTGACAGCCTTTCGAAATGTACATACTGCGAAGAACTGGGTCAGTTTTGCCTTCCGTTGCGGTCTCGTTCTCGGAGCTCAGCACTCAAAGACCTGACACCTGAGTGATCGTAATTCTTTGGGGTGGAAAAAAGTGTCCTCTGAGGTACAGGAAGCGAAACTACTGAACTACTGAATACTGAAGATGACGGCAAAATGTACAGATAATAAATAATCAAATTCTGCGCGAGACAGCAGAAAATGAAGATCTTGGAAAAGGCAGAGCGTTCATGCTTTTCCTGAGAAGGGTCAAGTTGGTTGTGTGTGGCTGGAAATCTTCCAGCGATTCATGAATCATTTGTCGGGTTGATCCAACCTGCCTGCTGGTCATGTAAGGACATATGTACAGTATTATTGTACCTGTGATAAGGTAGAACCCCAGTGCACACAATGTGTCTGAGGGTAAAATGTGGGTGCCCAAGATCATATAAGATCATTACATCATCCAGGTCACCTTGAATCATTAAAAGTAGTAAGTCAGGCAGGTGGTCTTGGTTGAAACATAAACAGCGCCTGAAACGTCTTCAAGTTTGTAACAGTTTCAGTTGGTACAGCTCCGTTCGTGGTGGACGTTTAATGATAGTTGTAGGCAGGGCAGTTGAAGAAATCCATGCCGATGTATCGGGGGTATCCCTCGAGGGCCCTGATCCCCACTGGGTCAAACTTCCAGTACTGTCTGCCTTTCAGGAAGTGAGCAAAGCCTTAAAAAATAAAAGCAAAAGAAGAAATCTTAAACAAAAAAAAATGGCGAGAGAATGTCTCATACACAAACCGTTCAGCAAAAGTTGTATGGTTAGCGTTGGTAGTTTTGATATGATAATAATATGATATAACAGGAATAAACACTCTAGGGTATGCTATTATAGGAAAACACCCAACTTTAGCGGGATAAAAGTATCTCCACTATGTGTCGGGCCACATTACGCCACCCTGGTGTTGATTGTTTTCCTATAACAGCATGCTTTATGCCTTACTTGACTCAAAAGCAGATTACTCTGTAAATCTGGAGGACTGTTCTTTTCTGTAGTCAATGACGCTTTCTAGAAAACCCAAGCTGGATTTCCACTTGGACCTGGTTCTCATCATACCTACACAAACCATCCTACTATCCTCTGAGCTTTATCACCTCATAGCTTTATTCTTATCCCTGGAGTTCCCCAGGGGTCAGGTCTTGGTCTACTATTGTTCTTTCTTTATCCTGCATCCTTTGTGTTAGTGATCAGATCTCGAGGCTTCTCTTCATCATTGCTACATTCTTCTCCACCGCGTATCTCAGGAGATATCTGACTGCCTTTCCAACATCCGTTCCTCATCGAGTGAAACTCAACCTGAAAAAACTGAATATCTGCTCAACCTGCCAAACCTCACTGACACCCTGACGGTCTGTACGGCACGTGGATAAGAATCCCGACATGATTTCAGGTGGCTTAACGACCCTGATCAACGTCGACCATGATATCCTGCAAGTTCCTCATTCATACCATCAGAAGAATATGAACTTTCCTGACCACGGAATCTGCTCAAATTCCAGTTTTCTTATACAATTTTGAGATATTGAGGATTCTTCTCACCATAGCGATCCTGGAAAGCAGCATCGATGTCATTCGGGATTCCCCTCCAGTCCACCACGGTGCGAGCGTAGCTCATGTCCACCCAGTTCTCCTGTGGGTTAAAACGCCAGTAGTTTTCTCCTTTGAAGAAGTACACCTGGGTCTTTTCTTCACCCCACATCAAGGCTGCCTGGATTTTACTGACAGGAAGTCCCAGTCTCTGCACTGAGTCTGGCCCGCTGACCTGCTTTTCAGCATCATACACCCAGTAATTCTGATCTGCAGAACCAGGAGGCAGGGAAAAAACCGGTCACGTCAACGTCATGTCATGTTATAACTAAAGTTCAGTTTAGTTTAGATCAGATCAGATCTGGCCGACTGTGCAAGCAAGTCAGCTGGAGTTTAAGATGTAATTAAAGTTCAAAATGTGGAAAGTATTGATCATTGTTTATCGCTGAGCACCTGACCAGAACAAACATCTTACGCTCAGCTGGGCCGGCTACTTACGTCATCCAGACCACCGAGAAACTGAACACAGGTGTTAGGGTTAATGGATAAACCAGTTTATAAGCACAGGAATGATGGAATGCCTACAAACCTAGGCATTTAATGAGATTTAATGGGAACAAGAAACCAGAACTAGGTCAAGAAAAAATATCTAATCATAATCTAATATTGACAAGGCTTGATATTTGGCATAAACACCAGACCTGTATAGAAGCAGCTAGACACGTAACACCTTCATTCAACCAGGCTAGTTCATCCTGTAAAACACAACTTTTACAATCATTCTGATTGCCTGTGGTCTGACTTTCCAGCGACTAAACACGTGGTCTGAACTTTGACTTTACACATCGACAACAATCTATATGTTATGTCTAGTTTTCCCCTTGTGAAACAGAGAACTGAAACTTTAAAGATTTCCTCGAGCGATTTTTTCCATCCTGTTGGATCACTAAGAAATAGACGTGAACCCTCCTCAACTTTATTCACCTTTGAAGAACCAGATGTTTCCAGATGTGTCCTCATATGCTGCATCGATGTTATAAGGAATTCCACTCCAGTGTCTGGAGGCTAATGCAGGATACCCGCCCTGCAGTCTACCGTCACGGATGCGCCACACGTAGCCCGATTTGAAGAAGAACAGCTCGCCGCGGATCATCGACACAGCGTCGAAGTCTGTGTTACAGACATTCGGCTGAAAGCAAAAGGAAAAACAAAGCAAAAATAAATAAATAAATAAATAAATAAATAAATAAAAGCAACAGAGAATGTTTAACATTCTGGGAAGTCAAGTGACAACCATTGGAATCATCAGAGCACCAGGGAAACTATATGGCTCACAATTTGCATGATGTCATTGTTGTCCAACTCAATCTCCATCGGTTGTATAACCTTGACGCCATACATGGACTGGATGTCCCTCTCGTCGTCCTTGCTGAGCTGGGGTGGGTAGGAGTAGCTATATAAGGGAGACATCACCGAGCCAAGAGCATTGGAGTGTTTTAGGCCAAGAGTGTGGCCAAGCTCATGAACAGCCACCTGCAGCAAGTCGGTACCTAAAGGGGATGGATGCACATGCATTTTGTTTCATGTAAATATAACATAAAATAAATAACAACTTGTAAAGTTACTGTTAATAATCCCAAAAAGTGCAAAGCCATCTGTCCGGAAGCGCTTTCCCAGAGTGGAAAACTTACCGACGCAGGAAACTCACGCCATTACACGCAACTTCTTGATCAGAAACAAGAATTCATGGAGTTTCCTGAACTGTGGTAGAATGACCACGAGTCATGCCGAAAAGTATTTGAACTTATCAGCTTTTAAAAATGAGCACTATATAGACCTTGGATTAACATCTTGAAATCATCAACAAGGAAACGTTTTAAAATGGCTATCGTCTCGCTTTAATGCCCTCGCCGACTTGGGAAAGAACTCACCCATGCCGTTACCCAGAGTCCAATGTTCATCATAGTCGAAGTGCACTTCACCCTGCCGGTGGGTTCTAGGAAAGAAGGCGTGGGCCAAGATTCCTCCTGGACCATCGAAAGGCAGCTTGTCTCCATGTTCAAACCTGAACATCAAAACAGGACAGCGTTAAAGTTCGGCTCATCGTAAGTCTCGAGTTCATCCCCGGCTCTTCACGGGTTCGTTGCGTAAACACACAAATTCATCCGATATGACCTAAGAAAGCAAACTGGACATCTGACCTCGTTCAAGTTTTCATTCCTTGAACACGTCCTACAGCGGGTGAGGTAATCTTAACACTCCAGCGCTTTACGGAAAGTGGGTTAAGGTCCTGGATGCCGTCCAGACTGAGGGCAGAAAAAGCTGACTTGCAAATTGAGTCATGCGTGTTCACATCCACAACACTAAGCAAATCTGGACAGATGCCCGTTCTCTTTTTATCCTAGATTTGAAGTTTGATTGGTTCAACCTGACAAGTTTGGACATGAGAACATTCCGGGGCAGTCCCTACCTCCTGAGCCAGTATGCTCAGATATATTTAGTCTTGAACATCAGCATTTTTCTCTTTATTGACAATAAGAGAAAGCAATTCAGTCATAACAGACAGTGCACAAGTGCTCAAGTTGCAAGTTTTCTCCCAGGAGATTACATTGAACCAAGAAAAGCTGTCAGGGGAAAATCTCATGGCTTTTAGGATGCGCTTAATAACGCGACGTTTCTTTTTTTTGTTTTGTTTCGGCTTTTTTTTTTTTTTCTTCAGAAGGAGACGGAATATCCGGCGAAACCTGGCGTAGAAATATTTATATGGGTCTTCTGTGTAGCAGGATCGTGTAAACCAGGCACTTTTTTGTAAAATGAGAAACATTTTGAAGCAGCACATATTTTGAGCAAAAAAAAAAAACCCCAAAAAAAACATGGCTCGAAGGCACACGGCGCTAACAAAATGCGCAGAAAACAAGTCCCGGTTTGCAATATTTGCATCAGCGTTTCAAAGAGGATAAAAGCGGGTGAGCGAGGGATTAGTTCACCATGGGGTCTCAGTGCACAGCATAACACAAAGGTCTGAAGAAAACACCTGACAGGTGTGAGAAGGTGGGACCCTTACTGCTGAGCCTTTCTCCTTTTTCCAGGCCAGCTGCAGACTCGGTATTTACAGTATACATGCATGCATGCGTGCTAGAGCTGGAGTGCCAAGTATCAGCCCATGATCTGCTCCTGCCCTTCTCTGATCATCTCACATTTGCAGTAAGTGGGGCTCCTGTGTTTGTGCAGTGGCGTGAAAAACATTTCTCCTAGTGGATCACACCATGAAGTCATTATAAGGACTGGAGTCCAGTTGGCACGTTGTCCATGAGGAAGTCCTGGGCAGGGTCTTTTTTGAAACATGCTGGCTTACGTCCAACTCTACCACTCTGTACATGTTGAAACATGGTGGACTACCACCTCTGGATGGGCAAATTGGTTGCGAATTGGTACTTGGACCTTGACTATAATACGACGATATCGACTGGATGGAGAAGGATACAGCTTTACATTCCAAGCCTGTATGAAAAGGAATTACTTTAATAGCATACACAGATAAATCAGTGGTGTTCATCGACAAGACCCTGGAAACAGATTTTGTTTCGCATTTTGTCTGGCAAAAAACGATGTTAGTCATGGCTACTTCTTTGGAATGCAAGTCTACGGGGGGTGGGGGGTGCTCTTGGCAAACATTATGAATTACCATTTGATTATTAACCAGATCAAACTTACACAAGAGCTCGTTACTAGTTCAACAAGGGCAAAGCTTAAGTTAAATCTTTAACAAACAAACCACCAAAGGTTAGCTTGCTACTTTAACCCTAGTCATGATTTCATGCTAATACAGTAATGGCTAGTTGTGACATCAAGTTATTAAATCCAACTTAGGTTCCACCATTGTTTACTTTCGGCAAGCTCGGAGATTTTTGGATTTTTGGATTAAACAAGCAATGCCAGATGCCGACGTTGTATGCAGGCATTGGTTTGAATTCCAAAATATCGACAAAAAAGGTGATCCAACTAAATCTCTTTGACATAAATGAACACTAGAGAGTTAATGAGTCAAGCTGATGAATCACGTTGCAAAAATCATGCTAGATGATACGACACTGGGAAACTCCAAAACCGCACAGCCAACCTCAAGATAAGTGGAAATTCCTAACATGTGTTATCTCCAGGTGTGCTGCAAAGCTCTGAAGTCTTACCTAACAAAGTCGATGGTGATGTCAGCGTGGCCTCCTTGGACCTCGGTGAATGTGAGAGGCGTGACGTCGCTCCAGACCTGTACTGCATCCCTAAACACCTCCCGCACTTTCTCCAGATTCATCTGCCATGGTGTCCTTAGGATCCTAACGCACAAAGACAGACAAAAGGCACATTCACTAGAGACCACCCACGCGACTATGAACTGGTCCCACAGATGCCAACCATAATCCCCTCTAGCGAGATGTATGCCATCATGGAGGAGCGTGACTTATGAACCACAGAGCACCGCTTTCGGCTAATCTGTCTGGCGAGAAAGTTGAGCCGCTGGAGGACTGACGGGGTGTTTGTTCAGCCTGCATCAAACACAGACAGGCCCTAAAGGATATGATACATGAGTGAGCGTGTGCGTGACATGGGAACAATATAGGGGTTAGCGACTGTTTGGGTTTTATGCAGCTGAACGGTAATATCAGCCAAACACCTCTTTCATTGCCTCAGACCATCGTGTCGTTTCATAAATACGTACCTGAAAGAATGCGTGTGCGCAGTTTTGGCATCAGGCTATGAGCTAGTGCATTACAGCTGTTTTTCAAAAAATGAAGGCGATCTGGATTTGTATGGTATTTCCTCAGATGCCAGCATTTTACACCTGAATACAACCTTGATTTAGTTCTATATATGTGCACTATATAGTATAGTATACTGTACTATCTTATTAGGTTGATGTCCATTACTTTATCGCATGCTGCTCTCCAGTACAGTGTGGTGAAATACAGTATATTTACGGTTCTTTGATATTCAGGAGTCAAAGTATGTTATACGTTAAAAAAAAAACTTTTAGACAACTTTTAGTTTCTTTTACATTTTGGCTTTTTGGCCTGAACTCAGCCACAGTGACATCCAGTGGATTTTCCCAAACTGTCACACGTCATATACAGTATATACACTTCAAAAATCCCTGGAAATACAAGCACTTGACATTAAAGTTGCCCCGGGATGTGCCTTCAAGTTGTAATTACAAGGTGGAAACCTTTGGAAATTTTTTTTTTTTTTTTTTACCACCCTTTACATTTTTGTCATGGGAAAAAAAACGTTCCACTTCATCAGCTGTCAGTCGGTAATTCATTATTTCTTCTTTTTTAACAGAACTGAACTGTAATATTCCCCAAATAGACCATAAGCACTGACTTAGTTCTCTAACTAGGCAAAGTTTTCAAGTACAGCCGATCCTCTCATTAACGGACTACCTGGGGGAGAGGTTGGCCGTTAGCGTGAATAGTCCGATGATGTAAAGGTGGGGTTTGTGGGTGGGTGGGTGGGGGTGAGGGGGTTAAAATTATGGAAATAAAAAGAAAAACACCACTAAGGTCCATAAAAGTGCCACCCAAGTACTGTACACATGACAAGCAGCATGAGGAACAACATAAATACTAAGATGGACACGCTTTCCTTTACCACTAGACTTATCTTTGGGTGGCGTAATGACGGCACTGGGCAGAAAAACCGTGAAAAACACCAAATATTCGCCGAAAAAACAGTACAGCTTCACAACGACCACAGCTCAACCGACGTTTGTAAACAACCAGTTGCACGCACGTCACTGCCACCTAGCGGCCACTTGCTGAACTACAGGACTCAGAACGCAACGCTCGGGATTTTTAAACTTTCATACCGGACATTCTGGCTCATGGATTATGTATTCAGACCAGCGGATGTTGTCCGTTGCATCCGATATCCATTAATGCGCTGTCCGTAGATGAGAGGATCGACTGTACAAGAATACCAACATCATCTAGATCAAACAGGGTTAGTCTCGTCTTCATCTTCTAGCGCTTAAGCCTGGTCAGGGTCTCGGGGGGTCCCAGCTGACATCGGGTGAGAGGCGGGTCACCAATCACACCTACGGGCAATCTAGAGTCACCAATTAGCCTAATCCGCTCCGTGCATGTCTTTGGACTGTGGGAGGAAACCGGAGTATCCGGAGGAAACCCATGCGAACACGGGGAGAACATGCAAACTCCACATAGAAAGACACCTGTGCCGAACCCGGGGCTCGAACCCAGGACCTTCTCGCTGTGAGGCGACAGTGCTAACCACTCAGCCACCATGCCACCCAGCTAGTGTTAGTATTAAAAAAAACTGTAAATTACAGCTTTGTAAGTGATCAAAAAGTACATAAAGGCAGCACCAGAACAATGTCCACGAGTCAACCCTGACTAGCTGGGGTATCTTTAAATGTTGGGTCAAAGACTGACCCTGCCAATCATTTGGCACCTAATGAGAAGCACATGACAAGGCATACGTATGTACGTCTTTCCCTACCCAGGCTATAAAAACTGTAAAAATGATCTGCAGTTACTGTCGGGATGTTTTCAGCATCAGGTTCCCCATAAAGCAGCGCATTACCTGGACGCCTCAGGGGGAACTCAGCAGTCGATACGACTCCTAGACCAAATAAAATGTGCTGTTTGACAAAACTTATTTTACCAACTCGCTCCCTGGAGAGTAGAAATAAGCTGGGAGTGGTTATGGATTCTTTCGCCATAAACATCTCATTTTCCACGGTGTCTTCCTTAAACATGGCTACAACGTCTCAGAGTCTACAACAATGCGCCATCAGTCCCTTGCACTTATCTTGCTCGATTTGGTGCATCTGTATTCCTTTCGATGGCATTTGTTCCAGGCAATCTTCATCCTCTAGGCTCTGGGACCAGGGTTCCTGTTGGAGCCGCGATTTGTTTTTGCAAGTCTCGACAAGATTTGAAGAATCCACTATGGCAGACTAAGCACCTCCGTTAACTGTGGTCCAGGGTCTGGTTCAGCCTCTTTCAGGATCTCCCCCTTTCCTATCTCCAGCACATAAGGGTTCAGTGTTATTTATGAGGATGAAAACAATAGTATGCTATAGCCATCGCAGTGATGAAATCTCAACCCAAGAACCCAAGAACTACCATCATGAAACATCACCCGAGGGAATATCTTTTGGAAGAATGGTGTTCATTAGTCCACTACACTTCCAGTACCCAGGGTGTACTGAAGCTGTTCAGGTATCTTATGGTGACCCAATACCTTACAAAGACACTTTAAATGGCTTTTTCCTTTAATTAACGTAGTAAAGCTACGTTCACAGGTGCCACCTTGTATCACTCCCCTGGTAAACTGTCAGGTATCTCTATCTCAGGAAAACTCAGACTTGGGGCCCTCTGTTCTCCATCTGGAAAGGAGAAAGCTCTTGGCTGGGTTCCATAAAACCTGGAGGATCAGGAGTCTCGTCTTGTGTTAGATTTGTGTCTAAGAGCTCGCCACTTAGGCGAGGAATTCTGATCCTACATCAGCATTTCTGTCTGGCGAGTCCATCATTAGGTCGGGGCTGAGTAGGGCTCTATAAACGACTCCAGAAAAACAACCTCCTTTAGACATTAGTCATTAGGGCAAAGTGACTTAATACAAAAACATGGCTTAGGGTGGAGTTAAGGACAGATGTCTCCTCGTTCCAGTGTTCTCTGCAATGTTCTTGTTTGCGAGCTCTCTTTACATGCCTGTGTTTTTATTTCTATCTCTAAGAATGCGATGAGGCAGCAAAGCCCTTGTCTCTCTGCCTTCAGTATTTATGGAAGAAGCAGGGCAGACCAGTCTCGCCAGAGGTATCAAGTTCTGGGACGGAATGGAGGGCAGTGAGAGATTTACGGGTCATGAATCCAGCAAGTGGGCCATAAACCTGGGGGACTTTTAATCAACAGAGGCTCCAACGGGCGGACAGCTTCTCTCGAATTTAATGCTTAGCCTGGCCTCTTATCTCCTGCTGAGTGGCAGAGGTGAACCTGGAATCACATGGGTTCAACCACCGTTGCACCGCTGAGCTGTCTGTTCCTTGGGGTCATGACCCTACAGCTTGCAAATTACAGGGGAAGGCAAACGTCCAGTGGAGACCTCCAGTGATCGGAATGGAAGGAGCGAGTCAGTGCCGAGCAGAGGTCAGAATGTTAATCACAAAGCTTTGTTAAAAGAAGTGATGAAATTTAAGTCACCTAGACCCAAGACATGCTCATGACACCCAAGGAAATGCAGGCCTGATTACCATGGAAGGCGAGTCGTAAAAATGCATTAACGTTCAATTAAGGTGGTATGGAAGGTAACCTTGTACTATAGACGCAGTGGAATGTTACTTCTGACCATCTGAGATTTTGGCCCAATGCGTTTGGGAACATCCAGAAAAACCCCCACATAAAACACCTTGATCCTGGGTGGCCTGGAAAAAGGGGATGATTCTGCTATGAAAGAAGAGGAAGAACAGCAAAACACACTCTCGCTGTGAAATATCACTTACGGTACTCAGAGCCTTTCATAAAGGCTTTACTACGGGTTGTGAGAAGACAGGATGTCTGTGACGAGGAGGTTTCCTCAGATATATAAAAACTACAACAGTATAGCTGCAGGCACCTGATCTGTGTGGGGCCATGAATTATTAGAGAGCATCTACACCATCATAACTGGCAATGCATCAAAAGGTGCCACTAATATATAATATAGGTCAATTATGCTGTTCGGGCTTTTCACCTAGAGGAATTCTTGTGTTTTATTGTTTTAGTCATTTATGTAAAAGAAAGAAAGAAAGAAAGAAAGAAAGAAAGAAAGAACGAAAGAAAGAAAGAAGACGAATGCCTTACTTGTAAGTGAAGCTGGTCTTGTTCCATCCCTTGGTTGAAGCATAGCGCTTGCCTCGGTACCGTCTGCCATGTAGGCCGGCTCTCGGGACTATATCATAGAAGTTTCCTTGCCTCGAAGGGTAGTCTGGGACTCCACACCGTGGTCTGTTCCAGAGATCACCACCATTTTTAGACACAACAGGGTGATGTTGCCATCTCTTAATCTCTAAATCTTCTTTTAGCGTGTTTTGAGCATGTGGCAGCCTTTCTGTCTTTTTCAGCGCATGATGGGGAATCTTCTCCGGCCAGTCCTTTAAACAAAGATACAAGAAGTGATAGTTATTTTAAATTCAAACCTATGGAAACTGGAGGGACAGTAATCAGTGATGGTGTGGTGTGATGCGGCTTAACTGACGTGGTTGGATTCCTCTTATACCACAGCACTTTGCCCATTTTGGCACTTTTGTATTTATTAATGTAAATACTTTAAATAGTCCCTCTTTCTGAGAAGGCTTTCCACTAGAGCGTTCCAGTTCCTCCCAAAGTTCTTCAGTGGGGTTGAGGTCAGGGATCCATGCAAGTTACTCGAGTTCTTCCAAACCAAGCTTGTCTTGAAACCATGTCCACATGGAGCTGGCTTTGTGTCCAGGGGCATTGCCATGCTGTAAGGTTTGGGCCTGTTAGTTCCAGGGAAGGGAAATTGTAATGCTAGAGCATACAAGGACAAAGACCTTGTAGCCAGGTTTGTGGAAACACCTTGCAGTGTTGATAAGGGTCTGATGATCAGGTGTCCACAAAATTTTGGTCATTTAGTATAGTTATGTTTTGGACTTTCCACAAAACAAGTCAGTTCCAGTTGCATAAACAATCGCCTCAATGACAGCCTTGTCTGAACAATTACAGTGGACCCTCTGGTCACGAACTCGACCCGTTCCAAGACTCTGTTCATGACCGGATTTGTTCGCGACCTGAAGCAATTTTTCCCTTTGAAATTCATGTAAATCCAATGAATGTGTTTCAGCCCTTAAAACATGTTTTTAAAGTGTATTATGGGTTTATGTGTGGCCATAAAACATAGAATAAAATTAAAATCACCTTA
>JAQMCW010000011.1:18266976-18284243 GCA_030068335.1 Chrysichthys cranchii
TTGTTAAAGTCACACGAAAAGAAAAAGATCCCAGTGAGCGACAGACTGCAGTGATTCTATGAGTTGTAGTGAAAGTCATCCTACACAATAATCCTCCTCCTCTCCCCCTCTCTCCTCCTCTCTGGGCTCCGACACACCAACCACGAGTCTTTTTAAAGGTAAAGTTCAGCTTATTTTATTTTATGGATTTTTACTTTATTTTGTGTTAATCATTTTTATATAAATATTTGTGGGTTGTGAAACGAATTATCCGAGTTTCCATTATTTCTTATGGGGAAATTTGCTTTGGACTACAAGCACATCTCCGGAACGAATTACGCTCGCAATCCAAGGTTCCAGTGTATTTTGGTTGTAGAATAAATCCTCGAAAGCAGCTGGTTTCCCGGCTCTGAAACGTTGCTCTGGGTGTGTTATTAAAGTCTCAGGCCGCAGTGATCGTACCGTACACTACTTGATTATTTTTTGGATTTGTAATCCGATGCTGTCTAGCAAGATGATATCCCAGTTGTGTGAGATTAAAATGCAGTGAATGGAGCGCCGGGCTGTGGGAAGCAAGTGCATATTTCGGCGTCCTGCGTGTCAGCGGATCGGTCTCCATACCCCGTATCTGCTTCACCAAGAAAGTAAGTTTGCGTGCATTTTCCCTGACGAGTCGGACACCGCCCTCCACACCAGAGACGCCACCAGGTACGAGAGAAATCACTGCAAGGTCGTCCACTACAGCAGAAGATCAGATAATCGCACGACTACCACATCGCACCACGGCGCCATCGGATTCTTGAATCTGAAAGGTCAAACGGTGTTGGTGAATGCTCTCCAACAGCACCTCTGGCGGGAATTCAAATGACAGGACCGCTTGTATTAATATCCTCGTAGTGATATTTATCGTTTCTATGGTAACCGCATATCGACAGGACCTTGTAAGGAAATTACCACGTGGTTAAATTACCAAGTTAACGTCGACAACATGCTCACAACAGAGACTCGAGTTCAGTCGAGGTTTTTCCGCCACAGGAAAGTCTTCAGAAGACATGTTGAAGTAACTTTGAGAGACAGACAGAGAGAGAAAAAGAGCAAGAATAGAGAGCAAACTTGTCTGTTATTATGAGAATAAATATTTGGACAAACGCAACCCAGTTAGATGCGTGCCAAGAACCTGGTCACAGTGCACACCAAGTGGTTACTCACCTGAACACGTGCAACGTAGCATAAAACCAGATCATTGGTTGTTTGCCAGGCAAGCGGGTTCCTCATTGTGAGAGATTCCAGTTTGTCCAAGCAGAACACCGCACTGACACTCCTACATTACCGGATGACGGTAATCATAGTGGTGAAATCGGCATTAGGCCAGATCTGCACGTGATGCGCCGCAGTGTCCTGCGGAGCAGGGAAAAAGGCACCTCGGATACGTGAGCCGAAATGCAAACGGAGAGGATGGTTGCAAGACCTTGGTGGCGTCTTTCCCCTGGCCAGATTGGGGTTTTTGTTACTGATTATTAGTAAAATCAGAAGTAATGAAGTGGTAGCCAGTTTATTATGGTACAGATGCTCGCCAAGTTATGATGGCCCGACTTAGGATTTTTCGAAGTGACGATGACTATTGCGATATGCTAAAAATTGTAAAATATTTGTACAATATTTAAGATTTATGGGCAGGCATCGCTGGCAGGCCAGCGGAACAGCGTATGACGTACAATATTTTCGGACGACACCCGGACGTACGCGTCACGATGCCTCACTTTCTCCCGCAACTCACGGAGTTCCCTTGTGTATCGGTGTACCATGCAGTGCATTACTGCCTGTTTTTTTTTGTGTGTGTGTGTGTGTGTGTGTGTGTGTGTGTGTGTGTGTGCTTCTAGAGCTAATTTTAATTCAAAAGCTTGTCTTCCAAACCCCCAAGCATGTCTCCTACAAGAAAAGACTCCTGTGTAGGCTAGGCTAAGATAACTAAGCTAGGCTAAGCAGTGACCTGCGACATACGATATTTTCGACTTGTGATGGGTTTTGCCGAACGCATCTCCACCATAACTTGAGGACTACCTGTATACCGTGTTTGTTCTACAGTAGCCTGAACCTAACTAGTCTCTAGAGGCTTCTCGAACGTCCCGCACACTGCATGGGACTCTGTGGCACCTGTGACGTGACGGGACGTGTCCGTGAAATGACTAACAAGAGGCCCGTGTAACAACAAACAATCCGGCCGGGCCGGAATGCAGTTTTCCAGGCGCGTTTTCTTGGCCTGCGTCCACCAGATTTGTTTTTGTTTTCTATGCAAGTGTTCTATGATCAGCGCTTTCAGTTGAAAATAGCTCCAGCTTTTTGGAAGCGGGTCAAAGAGTCACGTTAGTCTCTCACCGACCAATCAGAGTCAGGGATCAGGAATGGGGCGGGATTTTCGATCTCGGCGCTGTCTGCATTCTTGCGCAGTTTATCGCACGAACCCAGACTCTTCTTTCTGACATTATCGCATCGAGAACATCGATTCTCACGTCGAGAACTGCTGCCAGTGCCAGGACGCGGTTTTAGCTAACGTTTTCCAAAGTAAATAGAGACTTGACATGTACGACGGAGGAACGCGGAAGTGCTCGAACCTAGCAATGTTGAGTGCTGAAGGAGAGCGCTCTGGAAGCGCTCCTTTAAGACACCATTATTTGTGCCATCAGATTTGTTGATTGAGCTTTTATGGGCGGAGTCTCCAGCGTCAGCACTTCGTAATGGTGTGACTAGCAGAGGATTGTGTACGTGTGTGTGTGTGTTTGTATTTATTCATTTTTATTAAACAGTGACTTCAAGAAAATGAGAAAACGATTGCTTAGTGCTGTTATTTCATATTATACAGTAATCCCCTGCTATGTCGCGGTTCACATTTCACGTCCCCGGCTATTCGCGGATATTTATCTTATCATTTTATTTAGTTTTTGAGTAAATACGAGTTGTAATTCTCGTTAAATTGCTGTGGGTTAAGAGGAAGAAAAGCCTTCTGAGTGTCTCACACCACGCGGTCGTTGATCGCTTTTCTGTATCAGGACACCCAGCATGGAGGGTGTTGTTCCTGCAGGTGACCAACAGGGGCGCCAGGCTCCGTGCGTGACTTTTATAGCTGTGTAGTGAAGCTTGTGAAGGATGGGGGCAAAGATCAGGGCTGTCGACTCGTCTCAAACCTCGATGACCCGTGGGGGGGAGGTGTACGGCTGCAGCTGGAGGGGATCAGCACGGACAATAGTGTGCGTGTGTGTGTGTGTGTTTGATTTGAAATACAGGGATGACCAAAGCTTAGCGTGCTAGATTTTTTAATATTTTATTTAATTTTTTTTAAACACAGTGTTCATGTGTTGACTTGTTTGTCTCTTTTGCTCCTGTGTGTGTGTGTGTGTGTGTGTGTCTGTCTGTCTGCGCGTCTGCATTCCGTACACGTACGTCTGCACAAACGCCCCGGAGCCCCGCTCAGACGTCTGGCGCGTGTCTGAGTAGGTCAGACTGCTGTCTGCTGCCCTCATTAATGCCCCTCACACACTCCCCTGCACCCCTCTTTTGTCATTCCCTTGTTCTCGTCACTCCTCTAGTCTGTTTCATGCTTTCTTCTGTGTCTCGCTCTCTTTTTGCCTTTTGTCTCCGTTTCTTTTTCAGCACACTCCATATTCATGCTTTCATCTCCTCACATCCACGTCATAGTCCAGACTCGCGCTACGTCTGGCGCACACACACACACACACACACACACACACACAAAAACACCTCGTATGCAGAAATCATTTCACCCAAACAAAAGTCTACATTCTTGTCTCTCTCTCTCTCTCTCTCTCTCTCTCTGTGCCTCTCTCTCTCTCTCCCCATCTCTCTGTCTCTCTCTGTCCATCTCTCTTTTTCTCTCTCATCACAGTCTCTGTCTCTCTCTCCCCGTGTCTCTCTCTCCATCTCTCTGTCTCTCTCTCCATCGCGTGCTCTCTCTCCGTCTCTCTCTCTCGTCGCACTGTCTCTCTCTCCATCTCTCTCTTTCTCTCCATCTCTCTGTGTCTCTCTCTCCGTCTCTCTTTCTCTCCATCACACTCTCTCCATCTCTCTGTGTCTCTCTCTCCGTCTCTCTCTTTCTCTCTCCATCGCGCTCTCTTTCTCTCTGTCTCTCTCTCTCCGTCGCGCTCTCCATCTCTGTCTCTCTCTCTCTCTGTCTCTCTTTCTCTCCATCTCTGTCTCTCTCTCTCTCTCTCTTTCTCCATCTCTGTCTCTGTCTCTCTTTCTCTCTCCATCACACTCTCTCTCTCTCTCTCTCTCTGTTGCACGCTCTCTCTTATCTCTCTCTCCATCACTCTCTCTCTCTCTGTGTGTGTGGGAAGAATATTATACGCTGGATTCTCAGACAGAGCTTATCACTCCATGGCTTAGTGCTATTACTGATTTTTTTTTTTTTTTTTTTCCTCCCCCCTTCCTCTGTTGTTTTTTTTTCTCTCTCTCCGACACGCAAAGAGAAAGAACTGTTTTTCTGTCTGCTCCGATACGAGCGTCTCGTGTCATTGATACAAGGACGGGATTTCCTCCTTCCCAACGTGGGAAAAACACACGCCGATGCGATCCACCCCCGTTTGATCGAGACGTCGCGTCTAAAGATACAAAAATCTGTCCTATTTAGATGCGAAACAGTCACCCAGGGACACACCGTGACCCAGACATAATAATACGAGGAAAATATGTGCGCTGCTGGCGGGACGCCGCGCTCCGACTGCAGCGCGTCTCTGATTGGCTCGCTCTGCGCCGAAATAATTTTGGATGGCGAGTCTGTCGTTTTCATCCCCAGACAGTCTTATCGCTCTCATTACAGCCTGTTTCGACTGCACGTCACATAACGGGAAGATATCGAAGCGTAGAACGAGGCGAAGGAACCTGTACCACGGTCGTTTTCACTGCTTCGGAGCATTGGGACTTTTTCCAAATATGGAGTGAGGTTAAACGAGCGAGACGGGGAGGTGTAGGAGAACGAAAAGAATGCTGTTTGGGGGAATACTTGGCCTTGAAGAGCATAATTTATTTTTTTTTCTTATTGAATGATGAATGGCTCGACATTGTGATTACACAAAGAAGAAAATGTTGTTAGACAAACGCTTGCACTTTTACCCACATGAGTGTGATAAACACTTCCACAGTGTACACACACACACACACACATACACACACTACGATGCTGTCTCCTGTAAAGCAGTGCTGCACTGCTTCAGTCTGTATATTAAAACATGACAGTAATGTGCCTCGAGTAGAGAGAGAGAGAGGTGTGTGTGCGCGAGAGAGAGCAGCAGGAGTGGTCCTGTGTCTTACAGCATCACACTCGCTTTCATCGTGTACATGTTTCTCCTCCGAATTTCACAACTCTTGCTCTTAATGAGTTTCTGGTTCGACAGACGGTGCTAGAGAGGTAGATGGAGGGAGTGAGAGATGGACTAGAGACCAGACAGATGGAGTGAGGGGGAGAGAGAGAGAGAGAACGCAAAAGAGGGACGGATGAGAGAGAAACAGATGGTGAGATGGAGTCAGGGAGAGAGGAATAGATGGAGTGAGGGAGAGACAGATAGAAGGAGAGAGAGAGACGGAGAGAAACCAGGTGAGAGACGGAGAGTAGAGAAAAGACAGGCAGAGAGAGATGGAGAGTTGGAGACAGACGGGGCACAAAAGTCAGACTGAGACAGTTGACAGACAGACAGGTGGAGCCAGAGAGAGACGAGGACAGACGGCGAGAATGAAGAGGCAAACGGAGAGAGAGACAAGCAGACAGGTTGAGAGAGATGCAGAGGGAGATGAATGGCGCAAGCAAGAGACAGACAAATGGAGAGAGCGAGGAGATGAGATGCTTCCAAAGGGAACCGGTGTGATTGTACTAAAGCTAAAGTTTTCTTTTACGGAGCTAACGTTTCTTTAAGGTGCTTTTGTAATGGGTGTGTAATGAAGAGCAGGGGTTTACTGGATGGAGGTATTTCCTGCCCGTGTTGTGCGGGTAAGATTCCAGCTACCTGAAGTCCTGAAGAGAACCTCAGGAGAACCCCGGTCTCGAGCCTGACTCCAGGCAAAGCTGCCGGTCGGTGTAACGGGAAGCGCAGGAGGAGTTTCTAACCAGTGACTCCTCCTGGTCGTTAAATCGAACATACGTCGCCTTGTTTTCCAATATCAAACGTGAAGGTGCACCAAATAAGGAAGCCCCGCTGAATGTTTTCCTCCAAAAGTGACGGATGTTTGAGGAAGAGGTTGAGTCACTGCTGCATGTCATTCGCTATTCTAGGATTCATGGGAAATGTTCGAAACATGCTGCACGTCCTTCAAGGATTAAAGGTGCAGTCAGCCATCTTTGGTCGATACTGCTGAGGAACTCGAACGTGTTCTTTGCTCCAAAGACGTACCCTCCGAAACACAAAACTTAAAGGCTAAAAGAGAAGAGAGACCGACAGAAAGCAGAGAGAGTAGAGAGCAGAGAGACTGACGCAGTGAGCGAGAGAGAGCAGAGAGATGGAGAGAGTAGAGAAACCGACACAGAGAGAGAGGGAGGAGAGACAGACACAGAGAGAGACACAGGGAGTAGAGAACAGAGAGAGAGAGAGAGAGAGAGAGTAGAGACCAGACAGACCGACAAAGAGAGAGAGACAGACACAGAGAAAGACTCAGGGAGAGAGTAGAGAGCAGAGACACTGACAGAGAGTGACAACACAGGGAGTAGAGAGAGAGCAGAGAGGCAGACACGGAGAGAGACACAGGGAGTAGCGAGCAGAGATGGGGAGAGAGACAGACACACACACACACCGAGAGAGAGCAGAGACCGAGAGAGAGAGAGACAGACACGGAGAAAGCAGAGACACCGAGGTAGAGAGTAGCGAGAGAGAGACGCGCACACAGAGAAAGTAGAGAGGGAGAGAGTAGAGAACAGAGAGAGACAGACACAGAGAGTAGAGAGCAGAGAGAGAGACAGACACGGAGAAAGCAGAGACACCGAGGTAGAGAGCAGAGAGAGAGAGAGACACAGAAGGTAGAGAGCAGAGAGAGACACGCAGAGAGAGAGAGACACAGAGTAGAGAGCAGAGAGACAGACGTAGAGGGAGGCACAGAGAGAGTAGAGAGCAGAGAGCGACTCGCACACAGAGAGCAGAGAGACACAGAGGGAGAGAGAGATGCCCCTTTGTCCTGATTGGTTGAATGAACTGTGTTCCGGTTATTAGTGTTGTCTCCTGTTTCTCCTGAAGCGACTTGTGGATGAACATTACATTACATTATCGTCATTTGTCAGAACACCTTTATCCAGAGCGACTTACATTTTCATCTCATTTATACAACTGAGCAGTTTTAGGTTAAGGGCCTTGCTCAAGGGCCCAGCAGTGGTAGCTTGGCAGTTCTTGGATTTTGAACTCCCGACCCTCCGTAGTTCAGTGTCTTAACCCCCTGAGCTACACTCTGCCCTATGAACGAATATCCAGATTGTTTCTAGCTGACCGGAATCAAATAATCACTCTTTACAACCGCGCTGAGCAGAAAAGCACCTGAGAAACGCAGCAAGTCAGAGTAGAGCAAGTCTTTTGAATTCTATTGAGGATTAGTTGTTTTTAATTATTTATTTGTTTGTTTGTTTGTTTGTTTATTTATTTATTTAGTAAAAAAAAAATTTGTGTAAAAATACTCAAAATCCAAGCTGTATGTCAAAACCTCATCTCATTTTGTGTGTGTGTGTGTGTGTGTGTGTGTGTGTGTGCTCATTAGCGTCATCTTGAACAGAGTGTCACGCATATCTCGTGTTACAGCAGCGTCCGTCCTCACGCATGTTAACCGTGCTTTAATTAGAACATGACGATGAGGTCATTTCCATGAAGCCCATCCTTCAGGATTGCACCACGCGTCTGACACACCGGGTTGTGTCAGACCGTCCGGACGAATAAGGCAACATGAGCGTTACCACACGATCACAAAGTGCACCGCTGATTATAACCGCGTTTCATGGAAAGCTCAGATGAGGAAAAACTCAGACACGGCATGTCGAGGTCAGGTTTGAGTCACCGTGCAATCTTAAATCTGGACGAAAATGAGTTGGGAAACGAGACGTCGCGCTTAAATGCGTCTTAAAACGTAACTCCAACTGATCAGTCTGAAAAAGTGCTACGCCATGGATGCTAATATTATTATAACATTACAATAGAAAATAAATACAACAAAAAAAGTTGTTGAAATATTAATTATCCAATTTAATCCTCACTTCCGCCAAAAAGTCTTTTAACGAGTCGTCCTGGACAAGTCTGGTCTTGTGTTCGTCCAACTGAGCGCCCTGTAGAACGCGTACGTCCCGCCCCTAGGGGTGGATGTGTCTTCCTTTAGGTCTTTAGTGCCAAACCTGGTTCATGGTACGTTCTCCTGCACGTTATTCCTTTTGACCACGCCGATTTGTTTGAGGAAAAAAAGTTTGCCGATTTATTTATCGAAAGAGGGCGGAGTTTGGGACGATTTCGCGATTATATGAGGAACGTCGTCCCAGATTGAAGAATGTCATGATTCTGTCTTGATGCACCATGCAGGGTTGTCCTTCAGTAAGCCTAAGTGACATCACTCCATCAAGTAGGGGGGTTGGTATTGAAGTGAAAATCAACGAAAAGCAGACTGTTCAGAGGAGTCGGACGCCTCCCGCGGCTCTCCGTCCCAATCGGCGACGTACAATATACGCCATAAGTCCCATCAACCTCCAGATCATCATCGTTAGAGCCGACTCGCTCTTCACCGGCTGCCGCATTCAGCTACGATGCTTAAACTACTGGTAGGTTTTGCTCAGATTTGCCAGTTTTGCGGCAAGTTTCGAATGTCGCCCCAACTTTCTGTTTCAGGAAATCCAGTACATAAACATGTACAAAATCAAATCACGCCGTTTCACAGAGACTCCAACGTCCTTGGAGCACCTCTACTCCTTTACCGTGATTAATAATGAGTAGACATGATGGATAAACCGGGCATGACTCCATTTCTCCTAAAGTTTGCACTCCTAAATTAGCTAACCCTGTAGTAACCTAGCTTGGGGAGTTTTCTCTCTCAGAAGTCTTGATTATTGGATTATTGGACGTGTACGGTTGGGGAGAAGCAAGCAGCATTCCCCAAAGTATCGTCAGTGCTGGAGCTCCCATATTTCTGCCTTGAAAGGATTTCTTTTTCCCAACATCCATCCATTACATTTAGAAAAATAGACAGAAGATCCGTATAGAAAAAAGCCTAGCATAGGCTAGTGTACTACATACATATAGTACCTGAAATATATTTCCAGGCTACGCTAGTATAGTATACAGCACATTACAGTACTGAGATTTCATCTTTCGTGAAAAGTTGTGGAACGTAACCCTGGCGAAAGACGAGGGACTAGGGTATATATTATTAAGAATTCATAAACATTTTTTCATTAGTATATAATCACCTGTAAGTATGAATCGTTGTGTTTTCATGAGCTAAGAATAGAATGAGCTCTTACAAAAGGAGCGGGTCCACCTCTACAGAGCCGCCATGTTCCTTGCGCCGCTACAGTATCCCCGAACGGACAAACCTCTAGAGAGCGCCTTCCGCCTTTCAAGTTTTTACAAGAGGCAGCATGAATCTGGAAGAAGGCACCAGAAGGGTGACAAAGAAGAAAGGAAGACGAGGAGGAAGAAGGAAGAAGAGGAATTGGTGTTTGTTGGTGCCGGAGAACAAGTTTGAGACCCCGAGTTTTGAAAAAATAAAATAAAATGAATGGAGGATTACATGGAAAAAGCTAGAGCGTGTGAATGTAGGTACGCTACGGGAATCTGACGGCCACCGTGTGCTCGAATACACACTTGGAAAAGGGGTGGGGAGGAGGCAACAGTGGGAGGAGCATTCACGGGATTGAATTCTACATAGTGGACCTTTAAAACCATATAAAGGAACACCATGGAACGTCATGTTTAATGTTGTGGAATGTCCAAGACTCAAGTTAGTTCCCGTCATCACTGACGTGAAAATAAAAGAATGAATAAATGAAAACTCAAAAAACCTCGGGAAAATTTCCTGCGTTGGAAATGTTACCTTTGCACATTACCTTTTGACCTTTTTATTACCAAAAAAAAAAAAAAGTGTTGGCAGTGGAGACTCCTTCCGTAAACGCTCTTAGAAAACTTCGACCACTCAAGAAAACCACTTTCAGACATTTTTTTTCTTTTAGTTGCTGAAAGTCATGCGGCTAAAATCTCTCTCGAAACCCGAGCGACGCTGAATTTAGCTCACACCACGTGTGGACGTGTACGATAATTTTCTAATTGAATGTCGAGCTGTCGGACACGTACCCAGCACTCAAACAAAACAAAACCAAGTGCTAGGTCGGTATAGATACAGCACTCGGTCCCCATGTATACTTCCCAATCACGGCTTTGGGTTGTACACCTTCCACGCTTCGCTCTCGCGCACCTGACGCACCCCTCCTCCCCCGAGTGTGTCTCACACGGGTGTGAGGAAAGTCCCAATTTTCCCGCTTTACCTCAGACAGCTAGCTAACATGGGTGAATTACAAAGGGAAAATGACGCGCGACAACCTTGTGCAAACCTCCACCTCCACCCTGAGGGAGCCGACGTGTCATCCCGCTGTGCCTTGGGTTCGCTGGGGCTTACATTGGGCCACCCACTGGACTGCCTGCTTAGAAACGAGTCACCCAGTCTGCACCTAATATCATCACACACTTCCCTTAGAGACGCACACACACAGACAGGAGGAACAGAACGTACAGACGCTGCTGTGTTAGGAAAGACTCCAGACAGTTTCATGATTTCACAACGCTAGGGAGAAAAAGAAAAATCCAAACACCCGACGAATTTTTCTGCTTGGTCAAATTTGTTGGGACGACGGGTGCTAAAGTGTAGCACTCCTTGGTCAGGTGCTCAGGTGGTACAGGTTTGAGCTGTATGCGGTGTACCATCTAAAAGCTAACTATGGTCCAATTATATACCACAAGTCTTTCTTAAAGGGACACTTTATCCACGTTCCCAGGTCAAAGGTACAGAACATGACGGTAGAGGAAAGTGCAGGTTAGTACCCTTTTTTCTCACCCTGCAGACAGTGGAAGTGGATTTTTTTTCCCCTCCATTTAAGGCACATCGATGGATTTCTCAGCGTATCTACTTAGCAAACCTGATGTTGTGACATCGCTAAAAAGGTTTGGCCCAATCACACGCAATATGCAACTCAACGCTGGACTTTGAACTTCTAAACCTGCGGCATAAAGAAACCGTAGGTTAATAAAGAGCGTGACTGGAATATTGTAGCCCCTCGTCTCTCGCGGGGGTCACGTTTCAAAACCTTCCGCGAAGACGAATTCGTAGAAAGGTCACATTTATAGCGAGTCCTGTAATGTGCTATATACTATACTAGTGGAGCCTGGACTTATATTTTAGGTACTGTATGTGTGTAGTACAGTGATCCCTGTACCCATGAGCGTAATTGGTTTGAAGACACGGCTCGTGGGTACAAACAATTTCTCCCATGAGGAATAACGGGAAAGGGATTAATTGGTTTTCCAGCCCCAAAATACCCCCCATACGAAACATTTATAGGCACAATAATTGATCTTTTAGTGACAATATAAGTAGTATTGATTGAGAAGATTATATTTTTTCGGCATATTAGACACACTTTCATCTTTAAATGCAAAAAAAAACTGCACTATGGCTGAACGCTACAGAGACCAGGTCCCGTAGGCTAGGCTGCTCAGCGTAGGCTAAGCGTAGTTTTACCTTTAGGAAGCATTTTATATATAAAATTAATTCATACATTTACACGAGTGGATGTAAACATGCGTATCATAGCGCCGCCCTGGTGGCATGTCGCCGCAACACAAAACAGCTGTTAGAATGAGCCGGCTGAAGCAATCGAAAGAAGTCAAAAGCACAAAAATAGTTCCCGTGGGCTCAGAGAGATGCTAACAACACAAGATGCTGTGAGGGACTGACCGCCGCTGACCCGCGGGTTTCCCTTGTTCCCCATTGTTTATGCAGATAGAGATAACGAGGCGGGCGGCTCGCGGTACCGCTTGTGGCTCCAAACATTGCTCGTGGATACAGCGAGATTTTATTAAATAAAAATGCTCGTGACTCAAGTTACGCGTGGCCTCAGACGCTCATGGGTACAGGGAACACTGCAGTACACTAGCCTAGGCTTTTTGCTATACGGATCTTCTGTCCATTTTTCTAAATGTGCTGGATGGATGTTTGGGGCAAAAAAGCATTTCATTCAAGGCAGAAATATGGGAGCTCCAGCACTGACGATACTTTGAATGCTGGGTGCTTCTCCCCAACCGTATGCGTCGTAGCCAGCAGCCAATCACAACCAAGGTTAAACGAATAGGGCGTTCCTTTTGGCCAGACTTGTTCCTCCAGCCGTATATTTTTTTTCCCAGTATCCCCACACTTCATGCTGTGTGTTCTTTGTCTCTTGTGTAAATATAATCTACACTGTACTGTATTTTATATATTGTTCATATTTGACTCCATTTTCATGAATATTTATATTTCATAATACCGCAGAAGAAAAAAAAATCAGATATATTTGAAATAAAACTCCGCGAATAGCCAGGGGCGTGAAATGTGAACCGCGATATAGCAAGGGTTTACTGTAGTCCATTAATGCAAATAGAGACCCTCAAAATCCTACGCCGAGGACCTTTTAATGAATATTTTAATAATATTCGTTTTTGTGATAAATGGGAAATTTGATTATTAGTAGGCAAGCTGGTGTAGTATCAGAGGAATAAAACACTCCGGAATGGTTAGGATTAGGAAAATAACAGTAACCCGTCATCACACCGCCGTGTTGATCGTTTCCGTCCAAGAGCGCAACCCCAAACAAGTGTCTTCATTCCTCGTATGCAGAGTCTACAGTTCAGTTATAACGAGTGTTCGCTCTGTGCTGGATCCTGGGTGCTTTTTTTTTGTTTGTTTTTTTGTTTTTTTTTTCTTTTCTTTTTTTTTTTCCCCCCTTTTCATTCTCATTACATTTTTACTATTGTGGCTTGACGTAACACGGTCTCCACGTTGAACATTTTGCGCTCCTCCATTCATATTTCAAGCCTTCTGTACTCCATACCTTCTCTGGTGTCTGTTTAGCATTTCTCTTCTTTCAGAGTGAAACAGGAACTGGATGAAACACACACACACGTATACATACACACACACACACACAAACATGCATTTGCGTTTGTCTTGTCTGCCTCTTCTGGCAATAAATGCCAGAACCTTTGAAGACTCTGGTGTAGGCGTCTCTACGTTGAATAATGCCGTTCAGCATTGTGTAAGAATTGCTTCGCATGGTCACACAGGGTCCACCCATGGATTTGGAGCATTTATTAGCACTAATTAGCCGTCTGTCGTCTCCACATAAGCGCTCCGTAGCACGAGATCGAGAGTCTCTCACCTGAGCAGGGTGTGTAGCCTAAATGTCAAGAGACGGAATCAAAGCCGGGTAATTACGGCCAGCAGCGTGCGACTGAGCTCCAGCCTGGAGCCGCGCTGAGAAAGAAAATGCGCCCTAATCGTTTAGCCTACGTGTGTGTGTGAGTGAGAGAGGGAGAGAGACAGAGATGCACTTATCGCACACGTTGTTACATGCTCGATTCATTAAACACACTGTATCTAAACACACACCACACTGTTGGGATTTGTCCGATTCTCTCGTTCTGCCTCATCGCCGTACTAAAGTTTTCTTTTCAATTCAATTGACACACATTCTGTATGTACCGTGTACACTGGTTTATACCCCAGGGCTCGTTGATTCTGCATTCCGACCGGTCACAAGGCGTTCCATCAATACGGGCACTTTTTACGCAGCGTGTACGGACGGACGTTTTACAAAACACGAACCTTTGCACTTTGGTTTCTCTTCAACGTGAGAAGCAAGCTGGATTTTTTTTTTACTTTTTTTTTTTTTGTGTGTGTGGGCGTCTTCCTATCTTTAAGAGAGGAAAAATGAAAAGGTGTTGAGGGAAAGAGTGTTCATAGGTGCTCTAATGCAACGTTGACAACATTTAAAGGTAACAATAAATGGGGGAAAAAAAGTGGCACGTCTAAGAAAGGAAGAATTGTGTCGATGGGGTTTAAGATGAAAGGGGGGGGGGGGGGGGGGTGTGAGGTGTGCTGTTATAGGAAACGAAACCAGAAAAAATCTTTGCCGTGTCGCCTTGCAGCAAGACGTTTTCAAAGAACAAAATCCCTAGGAGACGGCATGGCCTTCTTGTGAGTTTATTTTGCGTGACTTTGTCTCCCATATGAACCTCATGAAGTCATTTTGAAGTTTTTGTAGTACAGGTGGTCCTCAGGTTATGATGGAGATGCGTTCCGTAAAACCCATTGTTAGTGGGAAATATCGTATGTTGAATGACGTAGGGCGTAGCTTAGCCTAGCCTAGCCTATCGAGGAGTCTTTTCCTGTAGGAGACATACTGAGGCGTTTAGAAGACATGCTTTTGAATTAAAATTAGCTCTTGAAGCGCACAAAAAACAGGCGGTAACACACTGGACAGTACACCGATATACAAGGGAACAATGGGAGTTGCGTGAGGTGAATGTGGCGCCAACTTCCGGGCATCGTCCACACATATCATACATCATATGCTGTTACGCTGGCCTGTCAGCGACGCCTGCCTGCGAATTTTAAATATTTTCTGAATATTTTTACAATTTTTTAAGGATCGCAATCATTATCATCGTAACTTCGAATAATTGTAAGTCAGGCCGTCGTAACTCGGGGAGCATCTGTAATTAGGAAATCCGATGTCTAGCCGAAGCACAGGAATGAGTTCTAAGCTCATTTTTCCAACAGTCTCTCTCACACACACACACACACACATTCAGTAGCAGACAGCTTATCTACATGCCTGCGTGCTGTACAGATCACAAGCTGTGTGTGTTTCTCTTATGTAAATCACTCAGATTAGACATGACGACGGCGATAAAGCCCGCACAAACGCCCCCTCGTCATCTCCTCCTCTCTGTCTCGTGTCTGCTGAGTCAAATAACCCGATGTCATGGGTCCGACCTCCGCGTTCACGGCTCAGACTTTGCGTCCCTGCGATACCATTCGTATATCAGGTGCTTTGTGACGTCTCAGAGGGCAGACCCAACTCGGGATCTGTACTCCACCTTTTCTATCACATCAGTAATCTATCCTGCGAGCTTTTAAAGCTTGAGGCCATGACGTGACCATTTTCGCATGGAATTACAATTGGTGGGAAGTTTTAATCTCGCAGATGTTATGTGAAAAACAAGCTTTGGGAAAGAAACCGTCACCAGGTGTGTGTGTGTGACCAGGAGTGCAAGAAAATGACGCATGCTCTGAGGGTGGGAGGGGCATACTCCGGGTGGCCTGTCAATCAGAGCGTCACTAGCCAATCGCATTGCTTCTGTGAGCTCAGGTAGGCGGAAGGGGGCAAACGGGAGCTGTCGTGGGAATTGGCAGGTGACCAAATTTATAGTTATAATAATAATAATCATGTAAAAGAAGCAAGTAGTCAAACGAGGGGGGAGGGATCATGAGGTTGGCTTTAGAAATGAAAAAATAACTATCTAAATAAATAAACAAATCTAAATGCGTCATGATTCAAGCGAACAGATTTATCACGGCATCATGGCCCCCTGATCGAATCGTGAGCTCCCCGGAGATTCCCCGCTCCCTAAATAGATGTTCTGGTTGTTTGTACTCGGAGGGAAAACAGACCGTCAGATGAGTCAGAACGATTTCTCGTAACGCCGCCGCACACGTCTGTCGGGGGCGTCGGAATAAAATCCGCATTTCTCACACCGAGAGCCAAGAGCGCCGCTCATCCAATCAGCCGCACAGATGTCTGGGTCACCCACTTACATCTGACCTGAATTCCCCGGAGTGCGTTTGTGTGTATGTGTGTGTTCTTGTAGGCTAATCTCATTAGTCTGGTGCAGTTTTGCTGTGTTTAAACCAGCTCAGCACTCTCCTTCCTTCTCCTGTTCTCTCCTTCTCTGCTCTGGTCTAATTATCCTGTTCTCCCTCTGACATTGTGCCAGTCTCTGTCTCTCTCTCTCTCCCTCCCTCCTATCTGTCTCATAATTAAACTGGGTGCCCTAATTCATAGTCCTGGCTTCTGCTCAGAAGTCATAAATGGCAGACGAGACAGACTCTCGCGTCTCCTATTCTTGGAAAATCCTCCATCTCTCTCTCTCTCGCTCTCTCATCGTCCGGCTGGCTAACGTTTTTACACTAATCAACACAACAGCTTGATGGAAGACTTTACCTTGTCTGATTACAGACGAAGCCGACTCCGATGCTGACTAGGTCGCGAGCGACCTAGCGACAGCCGTTAATTTCACTGCGTGCCGCCACAATTTTGTCAACGTTTTGAATGAGGTTTTTCCCCTCGGTGCAAATGTGGTGTGACTCTGTGAAGCACCGAATCCAAAGTGCCTAACGAAAATATTTCATCTGTAATCCAAACCTAATTAAACGAATCCCAAGCACCGAGTTATCAAAATGCTGGCTGATTTTGTGTCCATCTACCTCAGGCTCCACACAAACTGGACACCCTTTTCACTGTTTTTAGGAATCCCCTAATTCAGGGTGTCTGGACTGGTCCGACCCAGCAGCCTGTTCCGTACCCAGCGTTTAAGGCTTTGATAAAGGAACCACCGTGAGAACGTTAATAACACTGGCGACAGTCTCCTGGGCCGTTAATGTGGCCGCCGCCTGTCTGCAGATTTGCGCAGCCTTCCAGGAGGCAGCCATGGAGACTGACGGGCAGCGGGAGTTTTCCCCCAGCATGGATTCTTAATTCATTAGCACGATCCCCCTAAGCCGCCCTGGAGCTTCAACAGGACGTCTCCAGGAGTCTGCGGGTTCACGTTCCCATCGCTCTCACAATCACGTTTACTGCGTCTGCGGTTAGAATCCAGGCTTTGTTCATTTAATCCACTGTCTGACACGCGCACGCACTCCTGTTGCTCTCGCATCAGGTCCGGTTTGTCCGCACTTAGATTTGCGGTTTAGGATTTCAGATTGAACATTAAAGGTCAGGTCTACTGGATCCATATCCTTATAATTAAAGTCGGAGGACTCGGGTGGTCTCGGATCAACCCTGGACCTCATCAGGTGTTGGCGTTTTAATTTATTCCTTCTACAGCGGGACCTCGACTCACAAACTTAATTCGTCCCGAGACTCTGTTCGTGACCCAAATCAGTTTTCCCACTGAAATGAATGTAAATACAATGAATGTGTTTCAGCCTCAAAACATGTTTTTAAAGTGTATTAT
>JAQMCW010000011.1:18525774-18540774 GCA_030068335.1 Chrysichthys cranchii
CTATATTGCGAGTGTTCTCTGTTTGTATATATATATATATATATATATATATATATATATATATATATATATATAAAACAAAATTTGTACCAAAAAAAAGTGGGAGCATTTGTCTCAGAAATCAAACTCAATCATAAAACTTTAGATTAAAATGTCTTGAAGATCATTCAATTAGATTAGGTGTGTACAAACTTTTGACTAGCGCGCACACACACACACACACACACACACGAGCAAGCCTAGCTGAACTGATTGCAGATCCTCAGCACAAAATGAGTCACAGTTCTAACAGTGTGTATCGTGGGCTGTGTGTCCACCCACACACACTGAACTGCACCACATTTCTCCTTCTCTTATAATCCCTCTCTTTTCCTCTGGCTTTCCCCCCTCTTTCTCTCTTTCAAACCTTTTTTTCCTCTTTTTCATTCGCATTGTTTTCTGCCTCGGCCTCTTTCTCTTTAGTCCACATTCAACACTTTCTCACCATCTTTCCTTTCCCCGCTTGTTTGTCTAGTACGAAGGACGCTCTCTGTCTGTCTTGTTTCTATTTCTGCCTCCCTGCTTGTCTCGCTCTTCGTTTAGTTCTCTTCATTTGTTCTCTCTCTCTCACTTCCATCTTACCTTTTTCTTGCGCAGTGCTCCTTTGGTGCCAGGTACTGCCTCGCACACCAAACTGATAGCCTCCCTGGAGGAAGAAACGGGGAGGGAGAGAGAGAGAGAGAGAGAGATACAGACAGACAGACAGACAGAAAGTTTGAGTTGTGTCTTTAATAGAATGCATTTTAAAAATAATACACATCAAATAACACAAGTTATTACTCATTATAACAAAAAAGCAATGACGTATAATCATATCCACTTTTCATTAAATTCTTCAATTATTCAAGGATTAAAATGCTTATTTCTATTTTTTGCTGCGGTTCATAGAAGGTCACTGATTACAGGAGTATCAGTATCAATCGGCACATTTTATGTTCAGCAACCGAGATGATATTTTGGATAGCAAATAAAACAGTTAACTATTTATTTATTTATCTATCTATCTATCTATTTATTTTTGGAGGCCACAGATTCACCGTCACCGTCTGTGGACCCTTACTCATCTATAATGTACAGTGTTGTGTGTCTTAAAACCAGGATCTGTGACCGAATTTCTGCTCATTACCACGTCACAAGAACCCTTCATATAGAACCGAGCTTTTAAACTACAAATCTGATTTGGCTAACGTCAGGAAACGACGAAGGTCAACTTAGCCTTGTGAAACCACCTGTGACCTACCGGAACTTTCATGCTAAATTTTTGTCTATGCTGACATTTAATGGGAGAATAAAACAAGAATAAAACATTAAAGAATTAAAATCTTTAGTCTGTGCTGTTTAGTTTCACTAACGTTACCAATTTTGTTATTTAAAAGTTACAGGTGATCCTCGCGTTAATGGACTAATTGGGGGGAGAGGTTGTGCATTGACTTGGATAGTCCGATGATGTGAAGTGTTTTAGTCGGGGGGGGTTAAACTAATGCAAATCCAAGGAAAAACATCACTAAGGTCCATAAAAGTCCTACCCAAGTACTGTACGCATGACAAGCAGCATAACGACCAACAAAAATAGGTAAGTACATTGAGAAAACATCAAATAATCACAGAAAAAAGCTACAACGACCACAGCTCAACCGACGCTTGTAAGCAACTAGTAGGACGCACGCCACCGCCACCTAGCAGCCAATTGCTGAACTACTGGACTCAGTTCGCAACGATTTTTACATTTTCATACCGGACATTCTGGCTGATGGATTATGCATTCAGATCAGTGGATTTTCTCCGTTGCATCCGATATCCGTTAATGCGGTATCCGTAGATGACAGGATCGACTGTTTTTGTTTACAAAAAGACATCAGTGTTGGGCTTAACAAAGGGTTGTGACGCCCTGAGAAAAGTGATGTTTCCTGCTAAAGAACCTTCCTTGTCTTATCTTAACCACAAAGTCTGATGAACATAACACATTGAAAAACCCATTGAAAGATTTCATGGTGAACAACTCGACAGCCGTGACCTGATTACGAACTGAACTGGCATGGCTTAAGTGCATGCACCTATACCACGTATCTATCCAACAACTTGATCAAAGCATACCCTTCACTCTGTGAGGAAATCACACCTGGCTAGCGTTTTACTGCATGCCAAATTTGCACCGCAGTGGCATGCAACAGGTTTTCGCCATGCCTTTTTCTTCATATTTCCCACGTGGCTTTGTTTTGGTTTTGCCCTTGCTTACTTACTGCGCTCGCCTGTTTCGTGTTAGCTCTTGATTAGTTTGGCTGCTTCTACTTTATTGCATCTGTGCCTCGTTGCGAAGACTTGCCGACTGCACTGTGCGTTTCTGGGCCTCATACAGAACAAAAGATACGTTCATTATTATTCCGGGCTTTGATCCGGGCTTTAAAGATACTCTATTAATAGTGCTTCGTCTCCAAGTGTGCTGAATACAGAGAATAAACATGTGTGTGTGTGTGTGATTGTAAGCTTAGTGGGGAACAGGAAGTCAGGTGGAAAAGTGGATGTGACATGCCATTTCTCTCTCTCTCTTGCTCTCTCTTTCCCTCTCACACACAGTGTTCGATAAACAAGCAGTGTCTGCTGGGAGAAGTCCGGCCTTCTCCTAACCAACGTTACGCGGTGACTCATACGTGCACACATGGATGAGCTGGAGTCACATTCTTTATCTCCCGTTTCACAAATCTGAACAGACGGAAGCGGGGTCGATGCAAAACAGGATTTTCAAGCGAGCCTTGTGCTCAAGTGACAAGCACATCCTGGGCCTCGTTTATCTTTCATTAAAGTTTGTGGAAATGCTTTTTGCATTCCCAGATTTGCAAACCTTCCCATAACACTGATTTTCATCCTAATCTTGACATATGCATATCAGAATCGGATCTGATGTAGATTTGTTGACAGAGCGCTGTAAATGGACTGCAGGTGTCTGAGTTATGAGTAAGAGTGGGTTAGATACACGGTGAGAGAGATATGGTCGTGGGCTGATGATGGAGGAGTCGTACCTTGTTATTTGGGATCTTGTGGTGAAGTCAAGGGATCTCATGGAACGGAGCACTTCTATGCAGCCCAAATACTGTAACAAGAAAGCAGAGAGACCAGACAAACAGAGAGATATATTGTTTATTATTTCTCTTATTATTGTTCAGAACACCTACGAAGGGAAAGCACGGGACATGGAAGAGTTTAAAGGTGTCGGCTCATAATTCCCAGAATCCTCCGCACCAAGTAGCGAGTCACCATTTTCGATGCCATCGATATTCCAAAACAATCCGCACCAATGAGCCGACATCCTAGGCCAAAGACTTTAAACTGTCACGTGAAATTATTAATATTTTGTCAAAGGAGCTAGATTTTAAATTCTTCTGACCGATCCATTCCGCTTCTGTTTTTTTATTTCCAATGAACGGAACAAAAGAGGTGGCTAAGTGGTTCGCACTGTCGCCTCACAACAACAAGGTCCTGGGTTCGATCGCCGGGGTCGGCTTTCTGTGTGGAGATTACATGCTCTCCCCGTGGATTTCCCCCGGGTACTCCGGTTTCCTCCCACAGTCCAAAGGCCTAGACAGAGGGGATTAGGCTAATTGACTACGCTAAATTGCCTGTAGGTGTGAACGTGAGTATTAATGGTTGTCTGTCTCTGTGTGTCGCCCTGCGCTGGACTGGCGACCTGCCCAGGGTGTACCCCGCCTCTCGCCCGAACTCATCTGGGATTGGCTCCAGCTTCCCCCCGCGACCCTGAACAGGATTAAGCTGCGAAAGACGAAATGAAAGAGGCATAAGACCGGTGAATTCACGTCATCATTTCAAGGATCACTAACAGTGATCTGCCAGAGATCTAGCAGGTAGGTTTCCTTCAAAACGAAAACAACGCACTGGATTCTGGGAAGGGTCAGCCGGCCCCTTTAAGCGGACCTGGGGCTTTGCTTTTAGCGCTTGCAGCTTCCGGGAGATTTTTGTAAGCTAACTTCGATTTTAGACCCTGTTTGTATGAAATAAGACAATCTTAATTAAATCAGGGTCACGAGGTGTGATCTGTAAGATGTGTGAGAGGTGTAAGCCATTTTATCGCACTTTTAAGTTACTATTTTGATTTGTCTAATTAATAAAAGAATGCCAATGCTCTTGCTAATTCAGTGTGCTCTCCTATAAAGAAAATGTGCCTACAGGCTAACCGAGAACTCATTACAGCTTACTTTGTGCCAACTATGATGTTTTTTCCAATGTCCTCAAAAATTACTTTTAGCGGAAAGTTCAGAGTTACAATTCAAGTCAGAACACCAATGTGGGAAATTTCGGTATGAAATCCTCACTGGGTAAACATAACTCGACCCCATAGACAGTCGATCGACGCATCGTCCATACTGTCAAATAGTGTTTTTATTATTTTCTTGCGTGTGTATTCTGTATTAGAATCCTCTAATACACATTAGTTCTTCAGTATTAGAAGTGAAATTGTTTGACAGGATGTCATGAATCATACAAGACAATGCAAGAACAAACAAGAATGTCTTTCAAAAAAGTAAGCCCACTTCTTTTTTTTTGTGGCATTCACGTGTCACTGTAAAATCACATGTAGAGGAGGTTTTGGACGAATAAAATTCACCCACACACAGGCACTGGCACAAACGCACACAAATTGCAAGCGAGTGTGTAGGAGACAGTGTGAGAAAGAACATGCGGATTACACACTGAGAACAGTTTGTCAGATCACACGTCGGAGTTGATTAGGCCATTCGCCTGCTGCGATGATGAGACAAGGTTGTGGGTTGAAGAACACGTATCTCGAATAGCACCTTTAACATTATATAACTGGCGCGACCGGCTTCCTCGGGCTGACCTCTGAGACCAACTTCCGACTGACTCCCCGTAATTATCGATCATTATTACCCTGATTGTTTCGCCAAACAGAATGGCGACCAAAAGTACCGGTTACTGGAACACAAAGCCTTGACACTTGGAGCTCTGAGATAGGTGTTCTGAAGAAGAAAGACATCTGAGCACTGTGAAAGGGTTTTTAAGTCATAATCGAGGCCAAAAATCGAAGTCAAAGCCAAAATCCTTGTTTTTTTTAACTATTCATAGCAACAACAAAAAAAAAACCCCAAACCCAAACAAACAAAAACAACAGGCAATAAAACAAACTAAAATTTAAAAAAATATATATACATACATTTATATGTCCAGAAATATAAACACCCTATACAAAAATAAATATTATTTCCAGGTCCAGTTCCAAAAATTTGTTTTGTACCTACGTATCAAAGTGATTCCAGGTCCTTCTTTTTGCACCGCTCAACATTTATAAACACTAAAAATGTGATTTAGGAAAAATAAAATAAAATAATAACCTACCAGTGGTTGATTAGCATTCGCATATAATAGGACCAAATTATTATAATGAAACTTTACATCGTAACATAAATAATTAACAACATTTAAAGCGCAATGATGCGATCGACGGCACGGTAAAACAGCGAAGAAAATTTGTTGGGGGAAAAAAACTGAATCAACAGCGGTGCCACTTATTAAAACGTTTCTGATTTTTTCCCCCATCTTTATCAACCAGAGTGAAGTTGAAACTCTCTGACAGCTCGCTTTTTCTGCATCGCGTACGGAAGACTGCGGCATCTACCCCCCCCACGCCCAGTCACTTACGTAATTAATCAACACTCCTTGCGTCTGACTTTACTGCTCAGCGGTTTACCGCTGCATGACTCACCTGAACACTGCGGTGACTCACCTGGACCTGTCTGGCTCTAACCTCGAGCCCTCACGCCGTCAACAGATGAACGGGTGAATGAATCATCTGTCTTCTGTTTCCCTAATCTGAACAGAGCGAGTGATTCACCTGCTCTGCTTGCAATCTTATCAATGGACAGAACACACCTGTCATTCAGAAAGCTGCACATTTCACTACGTCCAAATTTAAACGTGATGCTAATTCTTAACAGGGATACTAATAGTAATAGTAATAATAATAACAATAATAATACCCAATATACATAAACATAACCCTGAAAAAACAGAGAATGAGAGTTGTGGATATTGATGTGATTTGTAATATAAACCCTGTCTTCAATGACGCTGCCAGAAGTGCTTAGTCCATTAGATGTTCTACCGCGATTCCATTTATAACTCCTTATATAACTTACGTATCCGCTTGTTGAAAAGTCGGCGATATTACGAATTCTAAAAAGCTCCATTCGGATTGGTCAGTAGGAGTTGATTCATCTTCGAAAAACGTCAGCTCTGGCAAGAGCTCCAACTGCACACAGACTGTACAGTAGTATCATCCTGTTGCTATGGTAACAACACATACATGGACAGATGTATAACCGTTCATACGTATGGTGTAGCTTCCTGTAAGAGAAGGTTTATTTAACCTTTATGGAAGGAGTGTCCAGTTTACGTGTCCTGTAATATAATAAAGCTTAAAGTTTTCCAACGTGGGAAGAATTAAGGCTTCCCATGAGGCTGGTGAGTGAATGAGGTTTATAGCTGCTATAACGTTAGTGATAACAGGACCCAACTTGTTTCCTGGACGTTCCGCAACATTGACCATACCTATAAAGGGATGACAGAAGTAAGACGAGTCGTTAAGTAATAAAGGAAATGTTGAAAAACTGCGGTATAAGAGGAACGAAGCATGTTCTGCTTGATTTCTGCCTTTTCTTGCATACGCATGGTGGCTTTGCTGAGCATGTTGTGATCCACGCAGGAATCATCTCTCTCTCACTCACTGCAGGATTTTGGCTTCCGCGCGAGTATATACTGTTAGTATGTGTGTCACTCATCTGTTTAATGACAATGCGACGTTGCATTTCTGCGAAATCCTCAAAATGAAGCAAAAGCAGCGATCGTTGGATGGTTTCCTTGTTAAAGTCGCACAAAAACGAAAAAGATCCCAGTGAGCCGACAGACTGCAGTGATTCTGCGAGTTGTAGTGAAAGTAACACACAATAATCCTCCTGCTCTCTGTCATGGATCTGCCCGCGCAAAGCACGGCACATACTTTGGTGCGGCACACCTGTTTCGGGCACTCCCAATAGCGGTGCATGTCGGAGGACTCACGCCGCTCAAGAATAGATTTGCATTAGTATTAGTTTGCATTTCCCTGCGCTCTTGCCAAGCCATGTTCTAGTGTTTACTTTGCTCATGTTTTGACTCATTTGTACTCCAGTTTCCATGTTTTTGTTGATATTCCTGTTTCTGACCCTCTCTCATCTCCCTCACACCAGCCACGATTGTTTTCCAAGCTAAAGTGCAGGTTATTTTGTTTTATATATATATTTACTTTATATTTTGTAAAGTGCAGGTTATTTTGTTTTTATGTATTTTTACTTTATATTTTGTATTAATCATTTCTATATAAATATTTGTGGGTTGTGAAACGAATTATCTGAGTTTCCATTATTTCTTATGGGGAAACCCGCTTTGACATACGAGTGCTTTGGATTACAAGCACGTCTCCGGAACGAATTATGCTCGCCAACCAAGGTTCCACTGTATACGGTATCTCACGAAGTCAATCAATCTACCGTATAAGCAACCGTAAATTTACCAAAATACTGTACTATAATCACAGACTGCCTTTACTACACAGGGTGTTAAAGCCTTTGGAAACACGGCTGTAATTGGTCAAATAAATCCTTGTTGTACCAAAGATCCGTCAAGTAGATCTGTCAGTCTGTGTAATGATCCATCTTTTTGGAGTGGTGCAAAAAAAAAAAAAAAACAAACAAATAAAAAAAAAGGGGGGGGGGGGGGTCCTCTTTTGTGGTTTCAAGGAAACTTAAAAAAAAAAAAAAAAAGAAGCTAAAAGTATCACAGGAGCGCACTGGTGCGTTTCGTAAATAAATATACACAGAGTGACCAAAAAGCCAGGAATATGTTGCGCAGATCCGAATATGTTGGAGCAAAATCCGCAAACGTGTGAAACCGAAATGTGAATATATAGAGCGTACGTTTTAAATAATGAACACAAAATTACACCACGTGCATGTAGCTGAATGTAGTGTCACTGATTCCTGGCTTTTTGGTCACCCCATAAACGCACACTCGGTCTTAAAAAAAAAAAAAAAGCATGAGTGTACAGGAAGGAAAAACGGCTGATTTCCACTCATGTCAAAGTCCCCAAATTAAATAAATAACCAAATAAAAACAAATGCAGCTGAAAACCCCAACATGGTTTAAATATCTCTAAATGGCGGCCCGCTGGCTAGATTCGGCCCATGACCGAGGTTTCTCCGGTCTCATTGTCCAACACATTCGGATGATGTCATCAGAGTAGGGAAAAAAAGCAATCGATGTGAATGTACCAATGAGGAGCATTTCTGAAACCTGGTACTTAAAATCACACGTACAAGACAAACAAGATGATGTGTAACTACCTGTGGTGTGGTTTACATCTTTGTTTTTGTTTTTTTTTCTTGAGTAAACATGGTAAAGACAGAGATGGACTTGTTAGCTTAGCTTGCGTGTTACCTTGTTCTTGTCTGTGGCTGAATATCAAATGGTGTGTACTACATCACGTGTACACGATAATTAGGTTCTACCGTAGGTACAACACCAAGAGACATGGATCTCTTTTTAGCACGACGGTGTTAACAATCAATGATTGTTGGTGTCCGCTTTAAATACGTTATAACTTGGGTGAAGGATTTAGTTGGGAGCTAATTATCAAATAAGTTGACATAGAATTTAGGCATGGCTATACTCTGTATGTGTGTGTGTGTGTGTGTGTGTGTGTGTATATATGTGTGTGTGAGAGAGAGAAAACAGAACGCAGTCCATTTCAGTCGCTGTCCTTGTACTGCATCGTAGCGTGAAGCATACGCTAACACGCATGGGCCGTCATTAGCACAAATGTGACCTGCGACACACGTTTTAATCGATATGTGATGGCCGCTAGCTTGCACACACACACACACACACACACACACACACACACACACACACACACACTATCCTTGTCAGGACTTTCCACTCACATCTTTATGAATGTACCTAATTAATGCTATGCTCCACCTAAATCTATCCCTAAGGACAAAATGGTGAATATTCCTATCTGTGTGGGGACATTTGGTCCCAACCAAGCTATAAAAACACGTCCACACACGTTTAAAAAATGAATAAACACATTTTTTTTTTTAAATCGACCAGCCCTAGCGTTCCGTCTGCCTTTTCTCATCCCACCTTCATTTGTACTTTTCATTGCATACACCTCAAAAGATCCTACTTCCTGTAAACTACCTCCACCTCTCTGTCTCTCGCTCTCTCTCTCCATCTCTCTCTCTCTCCATCTCTCTGCATGTTGAGCGCACGGTGCTCCAGTGTGCTGAGGCTGTAGCTGTGAGTGATTCACTCTGAGAAGGGAAAAAAACAAACAAACAAAAAAAAAAGGAACAAGGGTATGAGGCATGAATCATCCTGTAGATATCGAAGTCACCTTTACCTCAGTGCCTCTCTAATGACACCCTGCATGATGAAGCGATTGAGCCGGAAACGCACTGCTTGCGCTCAAAATACGCTTCGGTGTCGAGAATATGATCGTAGGATTGGCTTCTTTTTTTAAAACTTGTTTTCTTTCTTTCTTTCTTTTATTTTTACAAAGCCGACTTGCCTTGTATCGCGCGTGTTCCTGCAAAAAAAAAAAAAAAAAACGATAAAAATCAACATGGCGTGATTTTAGAATTACCGCAAAGGTTCTTATAGACCTCTGATCAAATAGATGAGATAATCAGATGATTGATTGATTTTTCGTTTTTGTTCTGCTTGGTGTCCCGGAAGTCTTTAATCCTCATAAGCTATACGGGTTCGTTTCGTCTTTAAACTCGTACCAGGGCCGCTGTGAGGTTTTATGAATGTAAGTGATAGGAGAGCGGCTCTGCCGCCTTCGTTCTGGTCACCGTGGTTACACTATTTGCATCCTGCTTCCGCTCGATGAGATAAACTTGGTGTTCGTTTGAATAGATTGACTGGCGTGGTAAAAATAGCCTGTCGCTTGGAGAACCTGTATGGTGCACATGCAGCGGGGGGGTAAAAAAAAAAAAGAAAAAAAGAAAAAACAACAACGGAAGAGAGACACAGAGACAGAGAGACAGAGAGAAAGAGAGAGAGAAAAGACAGAGAGAACAGCTTCAAAGCTAACAGTACCTGGACACAGACAGCTCAAGATAGGGAAGCAAGCTCAGAAGGTTCATATTTGTATCTGGGCACTGAGTGTAAAAGATATATTAAAAAAAAATGAAGTCAATCTTTAACTACATCCAAACCATAGCCTTGTTAAGCACCCGGGCGAGCACTGCCTGGTTTTTTTCCTCCCTTTTTCCTCCCTAAAGGTAGTTTTCCTGACTGAACCTGTGTTATTTAATGCCTGTTTTCATCCCTCGCCATTGCTTCTCTTCCTGCATCTGCAAAGAAACCAGCACAGCTGTAGCTCTTTGCTCTCCTTTTTTCTTTTCAGAAGCTCAGAAGAGGTGAATAAACAGGAGATGGAAGGATGTCAAAAAAAAAAAAAAGCCAAACGGGAGTGCTGGGAATGTTATCGAGGAGGCTGAAAGGGAATCGGGAGGCCATACCTTTACGACGTACGTCACTCCAGGTCCGGCGATCTTGTCGTTGGAGTGCAGCCATCCTCGTGAGGGTTTATTCACCAGGCCTGCGCATTCTCCCCCGGTGCCACCCACACCACCCGCGTGCCAGTCCTCTGCACCACCCTGCGCCTCCTCCATCCTGCCCTTCTTCCCGGTGCTCATGGAGCCTGGCTCGTGGTGGCCAGAGGTGGCAGAAGAGCACGAGATGCCCCCAGTGGCCGCCGAGAGGCTGGAGGAAGATGCCGGGCTACCCGAAGACCCTCCTCCTGCTCCCCCTCCCCCTCCTCCTCCCTGAAGTTTGGACACAGCCAGGTCCTTGACGGCAGAGGGCAAGCCTTTGATGCCCAGCAGGCCGGAGGAGTTGGTGAATTTAAGACTGGACACCTTGTTGATGAGGGTGCACAGGGCGGTGCCCGAGTCCTCGGCCGTTTCAGGGGGCGGGGGCTCGGCAGCGGGCGCGTACGGTGGCTCTGGAGCAGGCACCGGGGCGCCAGCAGGCACCTTGGCGTTCATGGGAAGGCCGTGGAGCAGCAGCTCGTCAACAGATGTCACCGACTCATTGCGGAAGCGGTTGTACTTGGCGCGCTGCAGCATGCCCCCGGCTCCGTGTGCCTATGCGCGCATGGGCACAAGCGACGCCGTGCTCGCTGGCCGCTCCTCAAGCATGCCTGAGCCGAAAAAGCCTCAAGGATGGAAAAGTATGAGTCCTTCTACTTCGCTCCCTTTCAGTGCCGAGCCGTAGCTATGGTACCACTGGTGCTGCTGCTGCTGCTGCTGGTGGTGGTGGTGGTGCTGGTGATGGTTGTGGTGGCGACTATGGTGAGTATCTGCTCAAGCAAATTCTACAAAACTCCCCCACACGCTAGGCCACCTCAGCAGCCAGAAATACCCCACAACTCAAACAATCCATGGGAGCGAAAAAAAAAAACAAAGAAAAAAAAACCGGAGGAAAACAGAGATAAGTAAGTTGACGCTCCTCTTCAGCGATGGCGTTCGGGCGATAGGGGAGAAAAGAGCTTTATGAAGGAGATGTCTCTCTCTCGCTCTGCAGCCTGGCAGATCTGTGCACACGCATGACTCACTCGCATAGAGAGAGAGAGAGAGAGAGAGAGAGAGAGAGAGAGAGAGAGAGAGAGAGAGACAGAACCCTTCTCAACAAAAGACTCACTCAACGCCGCAGATCACTTCCTGTTGCAGGGAGAAAAAAAAACCCTCCCACTTACAGCACATCAGAGCCGATCGATTCTGAAATTTCCTTATGACGATATTTTGTCGGCGTCTGCCGGAATGCCTTACTTTAATACAGACCAAAAAAAAATACACACGATGAAAACGGACATTGAGGGATAACACAGAATAGTGAACAACAGGTACTGTGTCCTTGCTGGATGGATCGCAATCTTCTCAGTTTTACCCGAAATGTGCTTAACAGCAACAGAAACAGCGACGAGAACAACCACAACAAGTGAGAACTAAATAAACAAAAATTAAAACAGCAAGCAAAGGAAGAACACAAACAAACAAACAAACAAATAAATAAATAAATTTAAAGAAGAGGCCTAAATCGATATCATGACAAGAAAAAAATGCGCCTTTCAAATGACAACACTGAACGGTATCGTGACAGAGCTAGCGCCGAGATGTTGGTTTCTGTGTCCGCGACAAAGAAGCAAACTTGAGCTGCTCTCCATGATGACGACTAATTTTCCAGACACCTGACAGAAAGGCAAAGCTCGGTGATTCTGTGCCATAAAGATGGTTCAGCAGAAGCTCACGTTAAGCGTTAAGGGCAAACCGCAATCTCTCCTTGAGAAAAATTTTTTAAAAATATATCTATATATATATATATGCATATACAATCAGTTCGGTTCTGGTTTGGGAAGAAAATGCGAACCACTATAGATATATACATATATATATATATATATATATATTTTATATATTGTTTTTAACCTAAAACGAAAAATTAATCTGCGTCTCAGCCTCTGCCGTCTTGATGTGCCTCATTCTAAACAGCGCTTATATCACCGCATTCTCCATGGTTACCAAATTCTCTAAATCACAGCATAAAGCCAGAGACGTTTTCCCCTCTTTGTTCAACAGTTCGTCTCCATGGTTTTCTCCCCCCCCCCTACATATTCAAATACATCCCAGAAATGACAGCCCTTGCTACCTAATCACAAATTCCCTTAGGTAATGATCAGCTTTAATCATAAATCCTTCTAAGGCGAGCTTAGTTTTTTTTGTCTTGCTGAATAATTGATTGTCATTTCAAAAAGGCACAAGGCTAAGGAGTGAGTCCGGGGTCTGAATGAACGCCGTGATAAAACGCAAGATCCGATCTTTCCTTGCTTCATTGAGAGCCAGCTGGCACGGCGAAGTCCGTGGAGTTAATCCAGGGTGGGGGGGAGAGAAAAAACGCCATTCATGTAAAAACCGTCCACAGGAAGTGTGCATCGGGAGAGCGTCAGTCATTCATAAGCTTCCTCTTCTGCGTTCGCTGCCGCAGCATTCGCACTGCGGTCCCTCCCAACGTCTTGCCTTCCTGCCTGCCTACGAATAAAAAAAAAAAAAAAAGAGCCAGAGAGAGAGAGACAGAGAGAGAGAGAGAGAGAGAGAGAGCGAGAGAGAGAGACAGAGACAGAGACAGACAGAGAGAGAGAGATTCACCACGTTTCGGTCCTCTACAGACAGCACGAAAAAAAAAAAAAGACATACGATGCTGCCTGGAGAGTGAGGAAGGTGAGGAGGGAGATGAGCTGATGAAAGGATGCTGAAGAGAGGATGCTAGAGAGTGGAGGAGATGGCGAACGGTGCCGTGGCTGTGAATGAGGCGGCGGACGAGCGCAGCCTCGTTTTCTGTGAATGGAGTCGGGCCTTGGCTTCCTTCTGCAAGGCGATCCCTCGGGATGGAGAGCGGCCGGCCAATCACAGGCAGGCGGGATGACTCATTCAGGGTAGGCTGGATGAATAGTGGGCTGAACCATTCTTGGCTCCGGTGACGGGAGAAACCATTTATCGCAACACGCGCAGCCAGTGCGGAAGAACACATCAGGACTGCTTTGTTCTCGCTGCCTTGTTTTTCTCAGTCTCAGCGTTCCCTGCGAAGGTTCCCTGTACTTGTTCTGTTTGCGTTTTGGTAAGCGGGAGAATTCCTAAAAAAAAAAAAAAGGGACAGATTGACGGAAGCTGCCGTTTCCATCCCTCCAACCCCTTCTCCCCCCCCCTTTCCCTCCCCCTCCCCCCCAGGGGCTAATTCTGTCTCATTCAGATGTCCCACCTGGGCATCGACAGTATGAATGTCACAGAGCACAGAGCTATTCTGCAGATGATTCATCTTCAAGGGTGTTAATATGATTGTGTTTATCAAGCGTTCGTAAGAATAATAAGCATACGGTCGCAAATATACAGGATATTTATAGAGATTTTTGTTTGTTTATTTATTTATTTTTATTATGAAGGGTACATCTATCTCTTAAATATCGCACAATGCCTGGGTGTGAATCTGCAAGCACTGTAAGGTTTAAGAAACAGGCAAAAACATTTTAATACCTGTTTTAAACAGATTCACTTCTTCCCTGCTTTATTACGGAAAATTGAACTCGCGAGATACAGTAAATCAGGGCAACCTACTTATTAAAACAAAAAAATAACTAACGCTGTACAAATCACCTGATCAAACGCTAACACGATTTATACGATAAAGTACCCATTTCTAGCCCGTAAAAAAGGAATTAAGTTATGTAACGTAGCTGGGATCGGCTACATCATGGATATTGACGTTTCCCGTTTTCTCCACGGTTCACATCACAATAGGGTCAGGCGTCTCTCCTCACACCCCTCCTCGACGTCCGTCTCTAATCCAGATAAATATGCAGGTCGTATATAGTCCTGTACTATAGTATTGACCTGTTTTTGTTTGTACTTGAACACTGTTTCCCACTGCAAGCGTTAAAGCATTGGCACTTAGACTTAGCATGACTCAGCGAGGTCATGTCGCTCCCAAATACATCAGCGCCCCAAAATTGAATTACTGAAGCTTGTTTATGTCGGCTCTGATATTCAAAATTGCTTTGTGCATGTTCTGTTACAGTCTTTAGTTTGGTTTTTTTTTGTTTTGTTTTGTTTGGTCGGGGTGGCTGCTCAAATAGGGTCAGGATTAGGGTTCAAAGCGTGCTAACAGATGAATAAGAACCGACTGCTGGAGCTAATCTGCTTCCTGAGCTCACATTATAACATGGTTTTGATTTCTCGATTCTGATTGGTCACAACCTGCTGATTTTTTTTCTCTCCTAATGGCGGATCAGACGACGTTTCCAGGCGTAGCTCAAATCGCAGGTTGGATATCTAT
>JAQMCW010000011.1:18545774-18547925 GCA_030068335.1 Chrysichthys cranchii
AGTACCATAACCAAAACGGATCTTTATTTTTCTGCTCACAAAGATGAGGACCAGTATCCCCAAACGAACATTCCCACTTCACGCTGCGCTCTTCTTCTTCTGCAGACGTGTTCTGGTGGGCTCAGTGTGTATCAGAGGCTCCTGAACCACCGTGGCTGAATACTTCCTGCCCAGGAGCTCCACCTCCACCTTCTGACCAACGGTGGCCAAGTCAATGGGGAGGTAACCGAACGCCAGGCTCTGCTGAATCGAGTAGCTGTAGGCTCCTGAGGTCGTGTTCCCAACCACCTAGATGAAGCACACAAGTGTCTTAAATGTTGGTATTGCCAGGTATTTCTCTGAAATCTTCTGATGAGCGCCGTATTTTACCTTTCCGTTGTGCCAGATGGTCTCATTGCCCTCAGGGTCCACATTGTCCGTTTCCACAGTGAGATACGCTAACTTCCTCGTTAGTCCCTGGGCCTTAATTTCCTGCAGGGCTTTTTTCCCAATGAAATCTACAGGCTGGTAGACACACACACACACGCACACACACACAACGATTTAGGTCTTAACAGCCTGAAAGTTTTCTTAACATATGCTCTAATCAAACAACATGTTTAAATGTTTAAATAATAATAGCTACCTTGTTGAGTTTGATGAAGTAATCCAGACCAGCCTCAAGAGGATTTGTGTCACAGTTCATCTAAACACACACACACACAGACACACACACACAGACACACACACACAGACACACACACACACACACACAGAGATGGTCAGAACCTGGTTTAATTTAATAGTTTATGTTTTCAACATGATGGGTATGTAATTACAGACCTCAGCTCCCCAGCCTCGGAAGCCCTTTTCTATCCTGAGGGAGGCCATGGCATAAGTGCCGAAGTTATCGATGCCCTCTTCTTTTCCAGCTTCCATGATGGCCTGGTATACTTCTGCCAGCTTTGGCATGTCCACATAGAGCTCCCAACCCAGCTCCCCTGAACAAACACACAAGGAGAAAGCTAGAACTTCGTTCGTCTTCTGCGGCTTAATCCAGTTCAGGGCCACGGAGGAAAGCTGGAGCCAATGATTTCGGGTAAGAGGCGGGGTTACACCCTGGACAGGTCGCCAATCCAGCGCAGGGCGACACACAGACACAGACAACCATTCACACTCACATTCACACCTGCAAGCAATTTAGAGTAGCCAATGAACCTAATCCCCTCTGTGCATGTCTTTGGATGGTCGGAGGAAACCGGAGAACCTGGAGGAAACCCACGTGGACATGGGGAGAACATGCAAACTCCACACAGAAAAAAAAGGCACCCAGGGCGACCCCGGGGATCGAACCTTGTTGCTGTGAGGTGACAGTGCTAACCACCACATCACCGAGTTGGAACTCATGCATGATGATATAGTTTCAATTTGGTTGCCATGTGAGGCAGGATCCCCCATTCTCATACCTGTGTATGATATCCGTATGGCCCGCATCGGGACTCCCGCCAGCTGAATGGTTTTGCAGTGGAGAAATTTAAAGGCTCCATCGCTCAGGTCTTCGTTGGTGAGTTTCTGCAGGACCTTGCGAGAATTTGGGCCTGCCACTCCCAGCACCCCGACACGCTCAGTTACGTTAGTGATGTCCACATCATAGTTGTCATCAGCTGCTTCACTCTCTATCCATCTGAGGAAGGGAAAGAAAGCTAAAATGTAATTAAATTGAATTTATTTAAAATGTGTAATAACGGATACATTACTGCTTTATAAAATATATATTATTTAAAAAAAACACCTCAGTAAGCTCAGTTATAAGAAAATAATAAACTATGTGGTGGTAACTGTAACACCGCTTAGTGCTGAATGCATCTCACCACCCAGTCACTGATTATGTACCTTGAACGCCACACCCACAAGTGTTTTACTCCCTTCGTTGTTATATGGTATGAATCATGCTTATAAGAGCCTGATAGATTTACAAAAAGCGAAATTTAAGGGCTCCGCTAGTTCCGATGGCGCGACTTATAATTTTTTAAAGTTACGATGACGATTGCGATGCGCTAAAAATTTACAAGACAGTGCATTACCACTTTTTGTGTTCAAGAGCTAATTTTAATTCAAAAGCATGTCTTCTAAACGCCCCAGCATGTCTCCTACAGGAAAAGACTCCTGGGT
>JAQMCW010000011.1:18564772-18575915 GCA_030068335.1 Chrysichthys cranchii
GTATTTAGCACCATCCATCTTTCCCTCGACTTGGACCAGTTTCCCAGTCCCTGCTGCTGAAAAACATCCCCACAGCATGATGCTGCCACCACCATGTTTCTCTGTGGCGATGGTGTTCTGGGGGTGATGGGATGTGTTGGGTTTGCGCCAGACATAGCATTTTCCTTTGTGGCTGAAAAGTTCAATTTTAGCCTCATCTGACCAGAGCATCTTCCTCCATACATTTGGGGAGTCGCTCACATGCCTTTTGGCAAACTCAAAACGTGCCTTCTTATTTTTAACATTATGTAATGGCTTTTTTCTGCCCACTCTCCCATAAAGCAAAACTCATTGGAGTGTACAGCTTATCGTGGTCCTATGGACAGATACTCCAGTCTCGGCTGTGGAACTCTGCATCTCCTTCAGGGTTCCCTTTGGTCTCTGTGCTCCTTTAACTCCGTTTAAGTCCATCAAAAACATCTTGTGTCTTGAGAATATAGACTATATGGACTATATTAAAGAGAACTGTCATAGTACCTAAGTATAATGCAAAAAGTATAACGTGTCTTTCTTTAATTAAGATGAAAGATTTCTGATATGGCAAAATCTTCATGACTGAGGAGTTTGCACATGTTTGTGTGTGTGTGTGTGCATGTTTTTTTTTATCTTATTAATGTCAAGAGAAATTCAGATTTTTTTTGTTGTTGCTATAATTGAAGCAATAACAGGAAGTAACTTGTTTCTTGGACGTTCCATGATATAAAATGTAACTACAAATGGATAAAAATAAGGAGGTGGGTCGGGGGGTCAGGGTCACCCAATCACAATCACAAGCCTGGCCCACCAGGCTCTCTTGCCCTCAGGTGGGCGTGCCAGGCTTGTGATTGGGTGGGCCAGGCCCACCCACCTGAGGGAAAGAGGGAGATTTTAAAACACGGCATATGTCTTTTATATTTTTAATTTGAATTCAAAGCTAATCTGTGTATAATATAGCATAAATTGCCAGGTTTCACAATGCAAAATATAGTCTGAAAACATACCTCGGAAATTTGCGCCCAAAACAATATCAACTTAGCTAATATCAGAATTATATTCTGCATCTACCAGATATGCATCACGTATTACATCTAAAGTTCAAAGTCATTCCCTCTGTCTGCGAAATCATGTGGACGTGTAACTGATCTCATTGCTATGCCTCTTGTGTTAAAGTGTCTGCTGCTGGATGCAACCGGAGCCGTAGCTGCAGAACATCCAGGACCAGTTGGTGTGTAAGATCCGGTCTAAACAGGTCACTACAGGACAGCCGTGCTGACAACTGGTGGTGGTGGTGGTGGTGGTGGGGGCGTCTTATCATGCAGTCCTTCATGTTCACTGTTGTACTCAAGCTGTACACAACACTGGTCTTGTCTTTATTTCACATCCACATTGCTGATTTTTACGTCAAAAATGGTTTGCACGTCTGACTGCATGCACACGCGTCAGCAGAAGCATTTGCATCTGTATGTCGTCGAGCGTTATTTTTTATGTCTTTAAGGTCTAAAAAAGTGGTTACTTTTTTTATGCACTGTGAAATTGTATGCGTGTGTGTGTGTGTGTGTGTGTGTGTGTGTGCAGAGATCTACACTGGCAGCTGTGTACCTCCAACTGAAGATAACCAGCAATGTCTTATTTGCTGAGCGCAGTAGAAGCCAAAGTGAGCATTTAGATACTGTGCATGTTGTGTGTTCTTTACCGATCTCAGGTCAAACAGGACAAGAAAAAAGTCTCACAAATGCACAATTAGCACCTTGAGAAAACTGCTATAAGGTAGCCTTTTATAGGACGTGCATCTGACCAGGTTCTTCCCACCAATTGCAAAAGTTAATGTGTGACTTTGTGCGAGAGATAAACGTGTGAAAGTTTATCATACGCGGTGGGAAAAAAAAACCATACGAGAAAAAGACATGCACCGTGTGCGTCCACTTTGTGCAGCGTTTAAAAAAGATGTATACAAGTAAAAATGGGAATTATTTTAATTGTGGATGTTTATATTTGAGACTTTCTGTGATATATCACCACGGAGCTTGGCAAACACCTGTTTTTTATACGTCTTCTTTTTTAATATTTCCTATTTTCCGTGCACAATTGTGATTTTTCTGCACATCCAGGGTTAATGTCCTGGTACAAATGTTATTAAAGCCATGGACGCGTGCCGGTACAAACCAGACATGCTGGCCAGTTCATCAAAATGTTTGCTTTCCTCTGGAGCTCTGTGTGCGTGTGGAAAGGTTTTGACCTGTGACTCGGGCCAAATTGAGCACATCCACGGTCAGTCAGTGTGTTGCAAGAGTCAACCCATAATCAACTCCGGAGCCTGACGTAAAAAGTGCATGCACTTAAGTTGGGTTTTTTTTTCCCCCACCTTCCTCTGCATTGAAATATCTTTGGTGATTTGTCAGCATCATTTTATCATGTACATTGCAAGTGGGCGAAAAAAAAAAAAAAGTAGGCTGTTGGGAAGATCTTTGGACCTGCTAATCATCAAAGTGCAGGTCAGGGAATCACCACAAAAGTGCTTTCAGGGCAGGATTCAGAAATGCTTCGCCTGCAGCACTGATCACACCAAGAACTTGCAAAGTTCTTTCTGCATGCAAAAAAAATTCACATTAAAAGCCAGGAATGTCCAAAGTGTGTGCGTTAATTTACACTTCCCAGTGCTGGAGCCCACCTTTGAACAAACGTGCACCGGATATCGCCTTAATTTGCTTTCCAAAAGGTATGAGAAGAGGTAGGAGGGGTGATCAGATCACTCATTACGCAGAAGGAGAACGGGTTCAGGGTGCACGCCACACCCACCAGTCCTCCTCCAGCTCCACCTCCTCCTTTTCAGGGAGGTATAAAAAGCTTGTCTGCCTTCTGCCTTCACCAGAGTCCCACGTCAGGGTTAGAGCTGCTCTGAAATACACGGTCTCCGCCTGCAAAACCGAAGAGTTGCAAAAAAAAAAAAAAAAAAAAAAAACACACACAAAAAAAAAAAAAATGGCACCCGGCGGATCCAAGAAGGTAATGGAGACATTCAGGGTTTTGTTGTTGTTTTTTTTTTTAAGTTTAGGAGTATTTAGGAGGTGCTTTGTGGAAAAATAAAACTAAAGCCTAACAAATGTGAGCATGTCATATAATTACATGTTGGTGAGGATATTTTTGCAAGAACCTTTTTTTTTAATACCTTTCCCAGAAGGATTTTTGGATTTTACGCACGCAATATTGAAGTTAAGTAAAGTTATTCACCAGAATCAATCTAAAGGAATTGTTTGTTTGTTTGTTTGTTTGTTTTTGTTTGTTTACAGGGCATCCTGGAGCGCCTGAATGCAGGCGAGCTTGTGATCGGAGACGGCGGCTTTGTCATCGCCCTGGAGAAGAGAGGCTACGTGAAAGCCGGACCCTGGACTCCTGAAGCTGCAGCTGAGCACCCTGAGGCTGGTGAGTGTCACTTTTTAGCCATTTGAGAGAGAAAAAAGGTCCAACTGTGCTTTCGAACCCGAAAATGGAGTGTCCGCTCACCTGCACGCGCCCTAATGAACAATTACGCACTTGCGTCATGGTTCTTAATGGAGAAACCCCTGTGCGCCAAAGGGGGGCGTGGCCACGTGACTGATACGGGATAGAAGATGAGCCTAAATCTAGATCTCCAACAACCTCAAATAGTGAAGACTCTCGCCCATGTCGGGTTGAGTCATGGTGTCAGTGGTGCCATGGGTAATTACGCACCGCCCCTTAAGGTGACCTTGCTCACCTGTACATACTGAAGTTGTCTAAAACCATGGACATTTCACTCTTAAAGGTGGGGTAGAACTAGCCTGGAAACTTGAGTTTATAATAAAAATAATAATAATAGAGAAATCAGCAATCCATAAAGTTGTGTGTGTGTGTGTGTGTGTGTGTGTGTGTGTGTGTGTATATATATATATTATTGCAGAAACTCCCTTCCTCTTAAGTCTATTTGACACATATTTAGCAAAACATCCATTAAAAGATCTAAAATGTATCTCCAGTAACGTATGTTAATGAGTTAGGTGTTGTGCATGTGCACACTTGCACAAGAAACGTTAAATAAATAAATAAATAAATAAATAAGAAAGAAAGAAATGGTGACGTGGTGGTTAGCACTGGTGATAGTGATGTGGTCGTCTCCTCACAGCAGGGAGGTCCTGGGTTCGATCCCCGGGGTCGACCTGGGTGCCTTTCTTTCTGTGTGGAGTTTGCATGTTCTCCCCGTGTCCGTGTGGGTTTCCTCTGGGTTCTCCGGTTTCCTCCCACAGTCCAAAGACATGCACAGAGGGGATTAGGATAATGGCGACACTAAATTGGGCGTAGGTGTGAATGTGAGTGTGACAGTGTGTGTCGCCCTGCGCTGGATTGGGGACCCGCCCAGGGTGTAACCCCGCCAGTCACCCAAAAGTCAGTTGGGATTGGCCCCCGCTTCCCGTAGCAGCTCTGAATAGGATTAAGCAGCAGAAGATGAGCGAGTGAAATATTGGAAGCACTATGGATCATCAAAACCCCCATTTTGGACATGCAAAGAAAGAAAGAAATGCTGTTGGGGGCGTTGGAACTCCATTCCTAGATATCTCCAACCCCCAAAGGCTTCATCTCCAACACCGCTGATTTTAATGTTCAAGCCCTGTTTAGAAGCATCAAGAGCATTTCCAGATCTCCAATAGCAACTTAACCCATTAACTGCCAAATTTTTTTCTGAAAAATTTCATGTATTTCTATTAATTTACATCAACAGTAACAAAAACATCTACTTTCAAGAAATATGACTGTTAATTTTTCTGAAATTTCAATTTTTAGTCAAAGTCCTAAATGGGGATCCTGGCACATGCCATCTATTTTTTTATGCCATTCAATATATGATCCCCAAATGGAGACCACGGAAGCTAATGGGTTATTAAAGGTGTTTAGTTTTATCAACAGAGGTCTGCTGAGGTTGCAGGTTTTCATTTTAATCGAGAAGGCACCATATTCGATCATCAACTGAAGGCTGATAATCTGAAATGTGGCTCCCGATTGGTTGAAATGAAAACCTGCAGATATACACGCGCATGCACACAAAACCCCCACCCCTTTTTTTTTTTTTTTTTTATAGATGGGCCAGATTTAAAAGCTGTCGTAAATCAAATGCAATAAGTCCTACAGTATTGATGTGGCTTTGCTACTGCATAAGATGTAGATAAAAAGATATGGCTTTTTAATGCATCTGAATGCAATTGAGCTCATAATTGAACTTTTATATTGCCCAAAAAGGAATTTCTACAAATGCATGTCATGTGGTCCAACAATGTAGGCTATGAATGAAAATCAAAATGAGTTTTATTTTGAGGGTTTTTTTTTTTTGTTGTTGTTCCTTTGCCAAGATCAGCCCAATAGTTTGTCCATAGACACATCGAGTCAGGCGGTGCTCTTTGATGAGACTTGACAACTCTTCAGTTAATACAGGTTTGGATCTTCAATACACGCAGACAGTATATTTTGAACTTGGATAATATCTCTAGAATTCAAGAAGTGAACTCGGTGGACTTTAAATAATTATTCTGTCTAATGTTTAAAGACCATATTTCTTATTTGGTCCATCCTCTTTTAAAGACTTTAAAGATAATGTGCAAAAGGTTGAGAGTTTCTTGCTTTAAACTTCTTTTCCAGGTTTAAATGGAGGAAAGAAATCCCAGACTATCAGTGTAGACTGGAAAGTACCAAATAACTGACAGCTGTGAATGGATTCTCTCTCTCTCTCTCTCTCTCTCTCTCTATCACCTCTTAGTGCGACAGCTGCACAGAGAATTTCTGAGAGCGGGGTCAAATGTCATGCAAACTTTTACCTTCTATGCCAGCGACGACAAACTTGAGAACAGGGGCAACACCGTCGGCTTCACCGTAAGACTCTTTCCATATCCGTAGTGTGCTTCCTGTTCAAATTAGACTTTCAGTGATATAAATGCAGTTAAGCAGTGTTGTGTCGCCTCCTACTGAGAATTCAACACGCTGTTAGTGTAAATACTTCATGTACTGCAACACCAGAATTAAGGTCTGACTTTTCAAAAAAAAAAAAAAAAAAAGCAAATGTTGGAGGGGGGGGAAGGAAAAACTACAAACAATCTTTACACTAGAACATATCCTCACACTTGTATTCGTGGTGCACTGTGGTGGTGTTCTTTTGTCCAACTACAGGGGGCGCAAGTCAACGAGGCTGCTTGTGACCTGGCCAGAGAGGTCGCCAACGAGGGCGATGCCCTGGTGGCGGGCGGAGTCTCTCAGACTCCCTCTTACCTGAGCTGCAAAAGCGAGACTGAGGTGAAGGCCATCTTCAAGAAGCAGATGGACGTCTTCATCAAGAAGAACGTGGATTTCCTGATCGCCGAGGTGAGGCCGTTGTGTCACACAGGACGTTGCAGTTCTGGACCTAGATGGATTTTGATGAACCCTGTGTTGCTTGTGTGAATGCATTTTCCACCTTGATGAATGAGGCACATGTTCAAACTTGAAAATATACACAATAATGCATGTACAATAATAAACCCTGGTGTCTAACTGACTGCTTTACCTGTGGGTACGTTAGCGTTCTCTAAATGTTGTCGTGATTCATGCTGCAGTACTTTGAACACGTGGAGGAAGCCGTGTGGGCCGTTCAAGTCCTGAAGGCCACTGGGAAGCCTGTCGCTGCCACCTTGTGCATTGGACCAGAAGGAGACATGCACGGAATATCCCCCGGAGAGTGCGCCATCCGTCTGGTCAAGGCCGGTATGTGGTTTTTCTTTTTTCTGCTTCCTCTCCCATCTTTGAGTATTATGTAAAGCAGTATACGTCAACACAAGATTTCACCTAGAAGGGCCCTCGGAGAACGCAGACCTCCACCGAGGACAGTTCTCCACACTATGATCTGCAAATCTGTGACTGCAACCACTTGATATGTCTAGGTGGATTTCCACTTGAGTTATCGTATTTCGACATTGGCTATGTTTTGTCACTATAGAATTTCACTGCCATCTACAGGGTTTTACGATGTATGCCATTGTTGAGTGCTTCTGCCAAGCACCTTTAGCGAAAGCAAAACCAATTTGTTCGAGCCACCCCTCGAGTCAGATCCACTCCAAAATCTAATGGGATCTTCCTTGGCCCATGCTACACCCTGCCACCAAATTTCATAGTAATTGGGAAGGTAATTTTTGTACAGTTCTGCTTCCAGCCAAAAAAACCTCACTGAAAACATGAATTCCATGGCAAAGGTAATGGAGCTTAGCAGAATGAACAATTACCCCACGTGATTTGTTGATCGCACTCTCGTAGATGATTATGACGATAATGATTATGATGACAATAAAGAAGCAGCACAGTAGAAAGCCTAACAATTCTACCCTTGCCTTGAGCGTATGCGCCCAAGGCATGTCTAGTGTGATAGATTATAGCTACCAGGTTAGCATTGTCCTAACAGTCATGCAATTTACATATTAGGCCACACCTCCAATCTTATAACCTTGTGCCTGTCCTGCTGAACAAGTTTTTAGCAATATTGTACCTTGTTCCCGCTAGCAAGCGGTCACTTGTAGCTCGTCTCTTGTAAGCATGTAGGGCGTGGATTTCCCAATAAATGTTAGTAAAACAAACCTATAGGAGATTAAAGTTCTGTCTCGTTTTATGTTAGATTTAGTGACGTATCAAGGTATATATGAAATGCACCACTTGATGCCCCCTGCTGGCCGTGCTACAGCTAAATACAATTTCTTCAATTCAACCACTTTTTTTTTTTTTTTAATTTGTTGCATGCTAGGCTTTGCACTCGTTAGCTTTGGCAGTTTAGCAAAGCAAGCTAAGTTGCATTACATAAACCCACCAGAGGCCTCAACGTTTTTTTTTTTGCTACTTGCTTTCAAGCTTTTTGATCTTTTCTGAGGTTGTATATCGCAGGATAAGGTGAAGCCATTGTTCCATCTTAATTTTTAAGGCAATTTAAACAGTAAATGGGAACATGGTGCAGTTAGGACCTAAAGATCTGAGTAGAGAACTGAAAAATGTTGAAACGTGCAATACGGGATCGATCCGAGGAATTGTTTTTTTTAAAGCCAGCCTCTTTTTATTTTTATTTTTTTTTATTATCCCATTATACCTAATTTGAGTTCTGACGTTGAAGGTCACGTTGTCCTCTTGTTGCTTGCTGCCGCCATTTAAACTTCAAAAGAAAACTGCTGGACATGTCTTTGATCAACTAGATTTGGGGTAAATGGGGAATTTTGTCATTTATTTATTTTTACGTTTTAGCCAGAACTATTTCCTCAACAAAAAGTCTCGCACTCTTTCCCGCCGTTGTCCCCTTTCGACTCACCCTCCCGTTCCCCTCATGCCCTCCCCAGGTGCTGAGATCGTCGGCGTGAACTGCCACTTTGATCCGAAGACCTGCGTCAAGACCGTGTCGATGATGAAGGCGGGAGTGGAGAAGGCAGGACTCAAAGCTCACTACATGGTGCAGCCTCTGGCCTTCCACACGCCCGACTGCGGCTGCCAGGGCTTCATCGACCTGCCCGAGTTCCCATTCGGTAAACATTTACTCAGTCACACGTTCATCAAACATAATGCTATGCGTGCTTCGCCATCTCAGGTCCCATATGCAGAAGAAAATAAATCTGATGTACAAACAGTGCCACATGGCAGCGTGCATACACAAGCCTGTCATTCCCTCCGTCTCTGTTAGCCATCAGTTCCTTTCTTTCTTTCTTCATCTATAAACTTCATGACGCCACTCCGTTCCGTTAGCTACAGTATATCCACCTTTGTCCCGCGAATCTGAAATGTCTAGGATCAATCAAAAGCACTGCTAAAGGTCAAAGGTCAGATTGTGTTCCTTTTTAAAACCCTCTGCAAGGTTTGAGTATTGCTTTTAGCTGGAACATCAGCGTTCCCTCCTAAAGTTGGCGTGCGGTCTGTTGGATAGCAGTTACTACCCCAGTTTGAATAAAGAGCCCCTCTGTGGGGTAAATAAACCCCATCGGTGAATGTTATACCATCAGAGATCGCCCACAACGAACTCGACAGCATTAAATCAACTCTGAGTTCACTTTAACCCCATGCCAGCGTTTAGTTCGTCCCAGTCCTCCCAGTCCTTGCGGTGTCGAATTAAACACTTTCTAAGGTGTTAATAAAACCACACGGATGCAGAGTTGAAATAAATCTAAGCAGAGTTCATCTGTAACCGCGCGTAACACCAGAGTGTGGTTTCATAACGCCGTAGGAGTCGAATCTCCAGCGCTTCTCAACGGCACCGACGTTCTTTAGTGTATAAGCCAGATTTTATATACAGTGTCCATTCAATTCCGGGTTTGTGATATTTAATTAACGCCGGAATATCGACTCTTGCGTGCAAATGGAAGTTCTTTATGACGCGAATTACGAGGTTTCCGAATTTAACATTGCTGTACAACAGCATGGTCGTTTATACTGGACACGAGGGGAACGTTTTGTTCCCGGCTTACGCAACATTTGAGAAGGTTCCGGTTAACCTTTTGATGAACTACAGTAGGGATGTCCAATCTTCTCCACAAAGCGCTGTTGTGCGTGCAGGTTTTCATTCCAGTCAAGCATGGGACACACCTGATTCCACTTTCAGTAGACTCCGATTTGGCTTCCTGCACCCACAGCAGCCCTTTTGTGGATAAAACTGGACACCTGAAGTACAACACCACTAACTGGACAAAAACTTAACTAGACCCACTTTAGAGGCAGACGTTTTTACTTGTATGGTTTTAAAGCAATGTCTGCTTCATTAACGTTCATTATAGAACCGTGACCCAAACGTGCACTTTGTGAAATACAGACGCTCCCTGAGTTCCGATGGCCTGAATTGTGATTTTTCGAAGTTACGATGACTATTGCGATACGATAAAAATTGTAAAATATTTATTTAGAAAATATTTCAAATCCACAGGCAGGCATCGCTGGCAGGCCAGCGTAACAGCGTATGACATACGCAGACGTTCAGACGACACTCGGAAGTACGTGGACTATGTCCGGATAACTTGCCTCACACAATGCCTCACTCTCGCGGAGTTCCCTTGTGTATCGGTGTACTGTCCAGTGCATTACCGCTGGTTTTTTGCGTGCTTCAAGAGCTAATTTTAATTCTACAGGAAAAGACTCCTGGGTAGGCTAGGCAGAGATACCTAAGCTAGGCTAAGTGGTTCAACACCGTGGTTCGAGGTATGATATTTTTGACTTACCCTGGGTGTGGCGGAACACATCTCCGTCGTACCTTGAGGACTACCTGTACTCCTTCACTTTTATTTATTCTGTCGTGTGCCTTCTAACCCCTGGGTTTTGTCTGTGTGTATGTCCTTCAGCTCTGGAGCCCAGAATTCTGACCCGCTGGGACATGCATCAGTACGCCAGAGAGGCCTACAACGCGGGCATCCGCTACATCGGAGGCTGCTGTGGGTTCGAGCCCTACCACATACGTGCAGTGTCTGAAGAGCTGGCCCCGGAGCGTGGCTTCCTGCCCAAGGGCTCCCAGAAGCACGGCCAGTGGGGAAGTGGCCTGGAGATGCACACCAAGCCCTGGGTCCGCGCCAGGTAACCCTACACTCCTGACCGTTTCCCTGACGTAGGGAGTGCTAACGTTTTGTTTCTCTAGATGTCCCCGAGTTGTTGTCATGGACAGACTGGAACTCTAGGCAGGACTAGTTTTTGCAAGAATGCAAAAGTGACATAGGATTTGTTTCACAAGTGTAAGCAGATGCAGGGACATCACAGGACCTGTGTCAGTATCGCGCACCGCTTGCTAGGTGAAGCTTATGAAGATTGAAATTCAGCTAGCTAGACTCCTCATGTGTGTACATTTTCAGTGAGTACAGAGACACACTTCAGGGTGTCGATCAAAGTTTTTAAATGGTGTTTTATTGGTGGCCCGCGGAGCATATTAGTTTGTGCAATATTTTTTATTTTTTTTTAATTTATTAAAGAAATAGACGGCTGTATTGTCGATTTATCTGTTTACGGTGACCTGGAGCTGTGGTGCTAGAAAATACCAAATAAAGCGACTTGATTTTATTTTTTTTTGCATCATTTTGTCATGTCCCTGGAATAATGGAGGATGCAAGCGCAGAAATAAAGCAATGATGTTTAATGATATTAAACACTATAC